>VZTF01005106.1:9328-21743 GCA_013397755.1 Cnemophilus loriae
TGACACACAACTCGATACAAAAAAAAAAAAAAAAAAAAAAAAAAAAAAAAAAAAAAAAAAAGAGAGAAGAAAAAAAAAGTTACAAAAACCCCACTATAAAACATTCAGGTCTCGTTGAAACCGAGAAAAACAAATCAGCTTGCATCTGCGCGCTGGCCTGTCTTCTCACGGCGTCCACCACATTTCTCCACATTGAACTCCACAGGGACCAGTGGAGGGAACCGGTGGCCTTCCCTCGCTGGTCAAAGCGGGCGATTGATTCAGCAGCGCCTCACGGATCTCCCCACCCCACAGGGTAACACTGTACAGCTGCACCCCTGGCCCCACAGACACCCCACACACAGCCCCCCACCCCAAGGGAACCCCTGCTTCAAGTCGGTGAATTGTTTTTTTTTTTTTTTTAAGGAATTAAAAATTTAAAAAAAAGGATTCCCGGGGTAGGGGGGAATATTTTGGCAGGGGTTTTCTCGGCGGTGCTGCGGTGAAAGAGGAGCTGTACAAAGCCAGGTCGAACGCGCCTCCTGCTCCATAGCAGCCCTTTCCTGGGAAAAAAACTGGCATGAGGCAGAGTGGGCTGAGAAAGGTAAGAAATATAAAAATTCTCCTGATGGAAATCCAAAGGTTTTAAAAAAATACAGTATTTGAAAATGGAGCCACTAAACAGACTGCCTCATGCATCTCCCAGCTCCGCCCTGATGTCCAGAAACACCTCCTGAATGAATTGTCCCTGTAGAAAAATATATACACACGCCTCTCTCCTCTTAATAGAATCCCAAATTTGACCTGAAACACTAGTGAAACCCACAGCTCTGCTCACGCTTGGCTCTGCTTTTGCACCCAGATTAGTGCTACACGCACACACAACCCCATTCCGGGGGTTTGCTGTTCGTGTGGCTGAATCATCCCCCTTTCAAAAAAAGCCTGGGTGCGTCAGGCCAGTATCCCCAATACAGGCAGAGAAAAACCCTTACGAAGTTTATCTAATGAGCTCTATATATATGTATTTAAAAAATAAAAGCAGCAATGCAAACTCAACACATCTGAAAAAAGAAAGCTCCACCCTGGGCTTTCCCCCCTCCTCCTGCTGGCTGAGGCCCTGTGGGCAGCAGGTGCAGGCAAGTGCTGCCCACGGGCACTGGGGACATCCCCGGGCAGGGGCAGGAGGCTGGATGGACCATCCCCACGTGCTCCGTTGTTTGGCACAGCCGAGGCTCGGTGTAGGCTTGGCACAGGAGAGCGGGCCACGGTTGGACTTGGTACCGCGGCCCCAGGTGAGAAATTGTCCGGCTACTGGGGGGGCCACCGCAGGCAGGAGTGATCGGCACCGCGGTACAGCCGGGACCCCAAACAGCAGCAAGTATCAAAGAGGGGAAGAGAAAAACCAGCAGCGGGGATGCCAGATCCTGCGGAGTCCTATTTACACAGCGCCGGACCCCGACAAGTCCAGCTTCTTGTGGGAAGAGTGGCCTGAAAAGCAGGTGACATAAAAAACCCACGACACGACGCACCTCCCCGGGCAAACGGCCCATGGCTCTCGCTCGTGCGAGGCAGAAAAGATGGACCTCTGGGGAGAAAGAAAAGGTTTGGCAGCTGGGAGAGCTGTGGCAGACAGGAGTCTCCGCATTGTTGGAGTAAAAAACCAGCCAAGAAGGATGGATAGGGGGTGGGTCGGATGGGTTTTTTGGGGAAGAAAAGTAGTGTGAGGGGTTGGTTTGTTTTTTTTTTTTTTTGCATTTAAAAGTGCTGTGGCACCTTGGCTCTGTGCAGGCCAGGTGCTGTGGCACATGCATTTGGAGTATTGCTGCTTTGGAGGTGAGTCCCTGGGCTCTAGGAGCATGGGAGGTGCTGCTTGAGGATCTGTCTCGTCTGGGGAGCTATTCTGTCCGGGAAGCGGATTTTGAACTCCACGATCAAGTCTCCTCGCTGGCTGGGGGCCTTGGGGAAGGGCAGCCCCTCCCCACGTAGTCTCTTCACTGTCCCCGGCTTGATGATGTCGTTGCAGGGAAGCGGGATCACCCGTCCATCGATGGTGGGAATGTTCACGGTGCAGCCGCACAAGGCCTGAGGGAGGAAGAGGGAACAGGCCATCAGATGGGGTTGACACCCCAAAACATCCCGACAGCCACGCTCTGTCCCCCCACTGGCTGCTCCCCAGGCTGAACCGCCCAGCTCCCTTTGGATGCTGCCCAAGAGCATTGGGTGATGCTCACCAGTGCAAGCACAGCTCTCCGCTGGTGCCAGCCTGGTCCAACCACCATGAACTGGGCTGCAGGAGAGGGGTGCCTCAGCTCTCACAGGTGGAAGGACTCCCCTCCCCACCTCCTGGGCTGCCCAGAAGGCACCACCAGCAAACACCCAGCCACCCACAGCAACAGCACAGGCTAAATTTAGCCCCTTTCCAGCCTCGTCGCCCAGCTTCGGGCAGCCGAAAATCCAGCTGAGCTCATGGGATGCCGCCACGGCCCATCAGCTGTCACCCTCCGGAGCACGGCAGCTCTGCCTGGTGCTGGGGTTATCTATAGCACAGCCCATGTCCCATGTCCCATCCCCGTCACCAGCAGCCCCCACAAAGCTACGCTGGCATGGGACAATGCTGCGGCTGTGGCACTGAGCTTCCCCGGGAGCTGGGGTGTTGCAGGGGCTTGTTCCTGTCTCCTACCCCATTGCACAGCCAAGAGCCGGTGTGGGGGTGCCACCCCGCTGTACCCCAGCCCCTGGCAGCAGCCGCACACCGGCCTGCATTAGCGAGCCACATGATGCCGGAATGCAGCAAGAAAATCCTTGTGTCCTTAAATAACTCAGACAGCTCTGTCGTACACGTGGGCAGGATCGTCTCCAGGCTTTCAGCAAGGGCTGAGAGAGAGGACTGCGGAATGATGCTTCTGGAAGGGGGTGGGGGCTGGGGGGTTGCTGAGCTATAGCCTTGAGCTTCCATGTGGGGGCTGGCACAGGTTTGTTCCTCTGAACTGGGTCCTGGGGTCCCAGCCCTCCCAAAACACCCTGCGACGGGAGCGGAGGAAGATGCAATTGCTGTTTCTGGAGTAGGTGGGGGAATGTTCTGCATTCCCCTCCCCAGGAAAAGCCTCCAGAGGCAGAGCATCAACAGGCACCAGGAGAAACATCGCATGTTGGCTGCTGGCTCTGAGATGATGGATGGGGCTTCTGCAGCTGAACCAAGGTTTTGAATTCACAGGGTTTGCAGTGGGATCTGTGCCAGAGCTGGTTGCGGGTCTCTGTTGAATGGAGAACAGGGAAGAAGGTCCTGTCTCCTTGCACAGCTCATCTACACAGGCCTCTCCTGGAGAGGGTGTCCTCCAGGGATGAAGTCTTCAGCCTGCAGGAGGATGCCACCACCAGTTCTGTGTGAGCAGCAGGTGCTTGGCTGATCTCCAGCAGGTTGGGGGGAAAACAAAGGACAATCTCCCCACATCAAAGAGTTTCTGCTGTGCACTCCGGCAAGGATGCCAAAGCCCTCCTGCTCGCTGGTACCAAGTGCTGTGTGCCACGGCTGCCATGTGCCCACATGTGCCAGGAAAGGACATCTCCAGCCACAAAACAGAAAGGAGAACAAGAACTTCCTATGGGAACACGTGGATGGGGAAAACAGACAGAGATGTGAGCAGAAGCGGGCGGTAACAGCGAAGGCAGACAGGATCTGAATGTTTCCTTCCCAGAGCCAAGACGCAAGAATCCGAGGCGATCGCTCCTCCACCGTATGTCCCTGTTTTTCATTCTTCTTGCTCAACTTTCCTGGCATTTCGGAAAGCGGTTGCTGAAGTAACACCAGAAACCACGGGAGCTACCCCGCATCCTAGAAAGAGGCTTGGTTTATGCCTGAGGATGAAATCACCCTGGGTTTGAGCACTGTGCCATGCAAGCAGAGCTTTATCTAGGTCAGCGTTGGGTCCTCCTCCGCTCGCAGCGAAGCCACCGGGAAGGGCGTCGCCATCGGCCGCGTCCCAGCCGGGATGAGCTGAGGCGTGGATGCTTCGAGGAAGGTGATGCCAGGTAAAGGATGCAAAGCTGGATGGTGCCGAGGGCGGGCATTAGGCAGCAGCCGGGCAGGCACGACGGCCTGCCAGCAGCGCTGCCTCCCGGCAGAGGCACCTGCTGGTGGAGCCCTGTGTCTCCTCCCTCCCATGGCTCCCTGCTGTGGCACACGACTCTGATTTTAGGAAGGAAGACAACAAATCCCTGGAAAAGCACTCCTACATCTGTGATTCTGCAGCAGGCAGGTGGCAAAGAGCCTGCACTGCCCTGGCCAGGCACCCAGCAGAGCCGGGACTCGAGAGCTGAGAGGGCCCTCCAGCACAGCTGAGTGGGCAAAACACCCATCACCTGCCAGCTTTCCTGATGGCACTATGTTCTCTCATGGCAGACCGAGACTAAAACTCAGGCTAGAAAAGGCAGCCTTGCAAGGAGGAAGGTGGAAGAAGAGCAACCAAGGCTATAGACAGAGGCTGAGGAGATGGAGAAGTTGTGCTCTGTCACATATTGAGGTGGTAGCACACAGAATTGGAGAGCTCCCAGCATCTGCTCATGCTCCAGAGCACTTAAGGAACTTCTTTTCCTGGAAGACAAATGCAGCAGATTATCACACTGCCCAGGCAACCAGCAGGCTGGGGATGACAGCCAGACCAGCAGCTCCATGAGGATGCCTAGAATGTTTGGTTTGTGGTGGGGGGGCGGTCAGAGACCAGAAATTCCAGCTGAAAGAGATGAGGAATTTGCCTGGACCAGCAATTTTCTGCTTTCTGACTGCATTGTGCAAACCCATCGCTAGCATGCAGGCCTTGCTCATGGAGCTCACAGGTGTCCAACACTTCTGGTGCAACAGTACGTGGAGCTGGAGCCTGTTTCTCTGGTTGCTGCTCAAAGGTCAACTCCAGGCAAGAGTCCCTCCAGCCTGAGCAGCGCACAAACTTGGGATAACATGGTCTGGGCTTCAGTACAGCCAGCTCAGGGTTAACTTTACAGATAAGAGGAATGTGACAGAACAAAGTATCTGAGATGTGGCATGCACAGCTCCATAAATAAGGCAGACTCTCCCGGGTATTTCTGGATCGGCCAGGAGAATCAGCTACTGCAGAAATAAACCCCTGCACTTTGCACTGTGAGGGAAACTCTCCTCCTTAGTCTGCAGGTTAAGTGGAGCTGAGTTTGCTTCAGGAGTGCCCACCTCTGCCTGGCCCACGTGCTTTCTGCCCCCAGGACACCCGGTCACAGCCCGAGGTGGGATGCAGAGCCATTGCAGAGCTCCTGACTTCCTGGCACACTTCACAAGATCACGTTTCCCTACCTCAGGTTTGGCCCATTGAGCTTATTTCTATTAAACGCATTTGAGAACATAAATCTGCCTTCAGGAAGGAAAAAAAAAAATCAGCTCATTAAGAAGACAGACAGCGTCTACCGTCTGAAAGGAACAGCAAATGGCAGCTGCCAAAAACGTCAACGTTAAATGCAGCTGCCAGCTGGGATTTATTAAAAGGTAGTTTTACAGCAGCAGTGGTGAACAGCACATCTTGTACTGAGGTAATCTCTCCTTTCCTCTCCCACCTTCGTGCAGATTGCTGAATGATCTGATGCATGCAGCCCTGCTGTGACCTCCAGGACTGGCAGCCTGGAAGAGTTGAGTTTTACTCATTGCCTGGGTATTTAATTTGTTTGGTTCCTTATCTAGGAAAGCCAGAAAACAGGAAAACAGCTAAAGCACTTCCCAGGGAGGGTGAGGGATCCCTTTCCTACACGTGATCCTGCTCTCTGCCCATGGGAAGAGGCACCTGGTGCAACCCCAGGCAGTAACTAAGCCACAGCAGGTTCAGCTACAAGAAAAGCAGGAATCAGACTGATGCCAGCCAACCTGGGTTTTCCCTTGTTCCTACAGAGGATGTGGGCTCTGTTCCACATGTGAATACCCTATGCTAAAATAGAGAAACTAGACATATGGAGAAAGGAGAAAATTGATAAATATCACCTGTATTGACTTAAGAAGTGAGGAGTGTTCAGCAGGGACTGCAGTGTCCGTGTCCCACACCCGGCATGGAGGTCAAGCACCTCCAAAACCAAGACCAAGCTGGCCTCTGCAGCTCCTTTCTTGTAACCTACCTGGTCCTTCCTATCCGGAGCAGAAGGACTGACTCCCATCTTGGCACCAAATGCCGTGAACCAGTGCCACCTCCCATCCCATGGGATTTACCACCCATACCCACCTCTTTAAGACTGATGTTTGCCGTGTAGATAACGTTCGTCCCGTCCCTCTTGAAGTGCGAGTGAGGCTTGTCCTTGAGGATGAAGACAATGTCTGCAGGGATGTTGTCTGGAGTGGCATCCCCTTCCTTGGGGAATGTGATTTTGGTTCCCTCCTTCCAACCCCGTTTGATGACAATGTTTAGGATCTTGTCCTCAGTCCGCATGGTCCGGCCATCAGCGTTGAGTCTTCTACGAGTGATCTTCATCCTCTTGGTGGATCCGTGGTAGATCTCTTCCAGGGACACCTTGAGCTCGTGGATGACAGGTGGGTCTTGGACCTTCCTCCGCGTGTGCAGGGACTCCTGGTGCCGCCGGTGAACCCCATTAATGCCATTGAAGCCAAACCGGCCGAAGGCACTGAAAGGGTCGTCGTCATCATCCATATCCATGTCTTCCTGGTCAAAGCCATTGAACATCCGAGAGCGGCTGCTGGCGAAGAAGATGTCGAACGGGTTGGAGCCTCCGAAGAAGGATGCGAAGGTGGCATGGGGGTCTCCATGGAAGGTGTAGTGGAAGGTGCTCCCTGAGCCACCTGAAGAGCCACCTCCAGTTTTGAGGCCTGGAAGAGAAGGGGGAAGAGGAGACATGAATGCTTCCTGTGGGACTGCACTGCCTAGGTGGGGGAATGGCCTCTACCACCTCCAGGCAGTTCTTCCACCCTCTCCGGAGTGTGCAGATCACCCCTCCAGTCCAACCACCATGAAAGCACCATCTCCACCCATGACACACAGTCCTACCCCTACACCCTGAAAGCTCAGAATCCGTTCAGGTTTTGTTCCCTCTATCCTTACTGAAGGACCTCTTTGATTCTCTCTACCAAATTCACCTGATTTTAATTCAAAACATACCCTGATTTTTCCCCACGAGCAGGCTCCTTCCCACCTCATAGCCTTATCTCTGAGACTGGATATTAGGAAAAATTTCTTCGCAGAAAAGTTGGTCAGGCATTGGAACAGGCTGCCCAGAGAAGTGATGGAGTCACCATCCTCAGAAGTGTTCAAAAGGTGTGTGGATGTGGCACTTAGGGACATGGGTTAGTGGTGAACATGGCAGTGCTTCATTAAATGCTCTTAGAGATCTCCACCCTCAGTGATTCTAGGGGCAGGTGGAGTTGAGCAGACCTCCAGGTCAGCATGCAGTTCCCTGCATAGTGGCTGTATAAAATACCAAGTAAGCTCCAGGTGTGGATCATTTGGCAACCTTTCCCATGGGAAACTCCCCTGCCAGGTCCCAGGCTGAGCCTTATGTCACCGCAACTCCTCCAAAGTCCCCAGGAGTCGAGGCACATGACAAGTGCCCCCCAAAGAGGTCACACATGCTCTGCAAGGCTATTTTTGACCAGAAGGGTTTGGAAGGGTTAAGCCAAGCCTAGCTCAGGGACTATTTTCAGGGCACAGCAATGACAGTGAAGGACTATTTCTGACGGGCTGTCCTTTGTCCCAGCCCCCCACGCCCCTTCCACAGCAGGACAAGTTTGGGGGTCTCTTCTGAGTGCTGAAGTCAGTATTTTCGGTAGATTGAAGGGGTTTTCATGCTTCACCTTGCCTACACAGCATGCGGGACTCTGAAGCTCCTCAAAATGTGGATCTCCGTTGGTCAGAAAAATGGGAAACAAAAGGTGTGGGGGGGTCATGGACCATGAGAGGTTCAACACTGATGGGGCATGAAGGAAGATGGTCTTTAACTTGACGGGGCAGTGAGGGAGACGCTCTTACCCGCTTCCTTAATTCACTCTTATTTTAGAGGCCTGCAAGCGACAGGGATTTCGCCAAATCCCCAGTGAGCCCCATTCCTAATAGACTGTACAGCCAGGAGGTTTCACCTTTAATCCCATGACGCCAGCCTGAGCAGGGTCCAATTTCACTGAGGCCTCCCGGGAAAAGCTGGTTTCCCACTTGAGACAGTCTCTTCTCATTTTACAGGGTGGCAAATCACTGTGCCTGGTGCATCCATCATAGCCCTGACATAACTAACGGGTCAACAATTAACCCACTGCTGTTTAATCCTGCCGGTGGCTTGTGAGGGGATGCACCTGCCCAAGAGAGGAGCTGCCTCTTCCACCCAGCAGCCTGCTCCTGCCAGACCTCCTGTTCTTTTAAGCACCCAAGTCCTGGGCTGATTAATGCAGATGCTATTCAGCACTCTCCTCGAATGGGGTTGCACTCTTCCATCTTCGACTAATAAGGTTGCCTGTGTTGGAGCAGCTCTCCTCCTCCTCCTCCTCCATGCCAACCACCAGACAACAGCAGCCGCTTGGTTTCAAAACAAGGGCCTATTACTTAAATTGGGAAAAGCTTTGAATCCTGTAGGTCAGCCTGTACCAGGGAGGACAGTGGGACCAGTGCCCAAGTGCAGGGGGAATGTGGGCAGAAGCAATACGTCTCTGCTGCGTTATTTAGGTCATTTAAAGTGCTGCTAACGAATTACCCCAGGTATGACCCAGGAGGTAAGCTCCTTCCATTTCTCAGCTGGCGCCCAGGGTTTTGGGGCAGAGGGCAGGGGGACCCCAGCCGCCCCAGGAAGCAAGGTGATAAATTGCTGGAAAAGTGGGGGAGGAGTGGGATGAGAGGTGATTCCTGACACCTGTGGAGCCTTCAGTCTCTCTGATTCTTTGGCAACCAGTCCCACTTCAGGAGTCAGCATAAAACACTGAAACACCTCTCTGTGAAAACTCTCCCTCACCTCTAAAACTGATTTGGACCCCACATCCCTGCCTCCCAGTGGGCAGTGCTTATCCCCTTACCTTCCTCCCCATACTGGTCATACACAGCTCGTTTCTTGGGGTCACTCAGGACGTCGTAAGCCTCCGCAATCTCCTTGAACTTTTCCTCAGCGTTGGGGTCTTTATTCTTATCGGGGTGATATTTCAGGGCCATTTTCCGATAGGCTTTTTTGATTTCATCTTCATTGGCGCCGCTCTGGATGCCCAAAATCTTGTAATAGTCCTTCCCCATGACGGTGACGCTGCCAGGAGCCGAGTACTTATTCCTGAAAGGAGAAAGACAGCTCTTCGTAAGGTGAATATCACACTGGGGCAGTCGGGGACGGGACCGGCACACACTTATCGCGGAGCCGATGCTCCCTGTGTCTCACGGGCCAGCAGCACCAGAGCCGGCTCAAGTCCACGCTTCCCAACAGAGGTCAGAGCCCCGGTGCCAGAATGTGTCCCAGCTCTCGTTTTACCCTGCTAAGCCCCACGGCTGGGATGGACAGACTCATCTCTGAGGCTGACAGGGAGAGAGAGCCCGAGTCGGGGCACGGCGCTATTATAGGGGCCACACCACCGCTAACGTCAGGCCAGGACCACGTCTCTGTCCGTCCTCCCCCGGCTGAGTCAGGAGGGCTGAGCTATGCCCAAATGTAGCTGCTGGCTGGTGTCCACCCCCTTGCCTGGTTCTCTCCCAGCTGGGGACCTCAGACCCAAGTCGGGGTGATGACAGCAGGTTTTGGAGGCTGAAAGCGGTGGCAGGGACCACGCTGTGCCTTCACCTTAAAGGAACTTCAAACATTTTGTTCCTGAAAGCAATTGGCATTCAGCTGGAGATAAGCGCCTCCGGCTGTCAGAGCCATAATTTGTATTTAGCGGAGAGAGAACGGAGCCGTTAGACAGAAACATCTTGTGATGGTGGGAGGGCTTTTTTCTTTTTTTGTTTTTAAAAAAACCCAACACTTTCTAGCCTGACTTGCACTCCCCGAGAGCCTCCAACTGAATCTTGCAGTCAGCCAGGGCTCATTCGCTCCATCACGCGGGGGCCGAGGCCGTGCCCATGCCTATACTAAGGCATGGAAAACCCGGTGGCCGTAATTCATCCCTCATTCACTGCTGGAGTTGCAGCCACTCAGGGAGCAGCCAGGGCAGCTGGCAGGGCTACTCCTCCAGACAAAAGCTAACAAGTCCCATGCTTCTCCATGGATGTTTCCCACTGCTCCTCGACTTTCGGTTATCTGACAGCAAATACCCGACCCCCCCAAACCTCAGGGTCTGGCCTGGCCCCTCTCACACTCAGTGCTGACCCTGCTTCTCCCAGGTGCTGCCACAGCAGACTCAAATCCTGCTCCCTGCTACAGCCCAGGTTTCACCCTATCCTTGCTCCAAACACACCTGAGCCACCTCAGCCCACTGTGCCCCTCCAGCAGATGGATTCTGGCACTGGGTGTGAGCCTTGACTCTTCTCTTCACCATCATACAAGCTACCAGATGTTCTCCCCATCCTTACTCTACCCATGAGCTCCCACTGGAGGTCACAGAGGGACCCCCTAACCACCACAGCTCAGTCAAGGGTGGCTATGCTCCCCTAGGATCCATGCCTGGGTGCTACACTAAGCCCCTGGCAGCCACACCAAGCATCCAACACTTGCTTTGGGCCATGCCTTGGGCAATGACCACCTACAGAAGCTTGGAAATTGGTCCTGCATTTGGCCAGCTCCATCCAAACCACCTACTTCTGCTCTTTTTTGCTCCAGCCATGGAGAAGGAGTTTTGCTGTAGATGTGGAGGGGGGCTAGGCGCCCCTGAAGGACACAGTGAGGGGAGATGGGGGCATCTGCAAACACTGTGCAGCTCAGGCAGCACAGAAGAGGTGGGAGGAGGTCCCTGAGGGCATAAAGAGCATCTGACAGCGTCTCCTGTGGCAGCTCCGGGATGCCAGCACATTTCTGTATCAGCTCCTGCGTGCAGAGACGCCAGCAGCACCCAGCCCACGCAAGTGCTGGGGGATGCTCTGCCCCCAGCACACACCCATCTCCCCATTTACCCTCCCTAGGTGGTGGGGGAGCTGCAGGAGACCCTGGGGCAAGCAACAGGCAGGACAGCCAAGAGCTATCCTGTCCATTCTCCCCCCCAAGGGTCACCCCAACACCCCGCTTCCCCACAGCAGCCTCCAGTGGAGGGCAGGGGCCCCCTGAGACCAGGACTGGGACGAGGATTTGGCCCCGTCTGGATGTTGCCAACCCTCCCACAGCGAGAGCAAACCAAGCAGTGCTAAAGACAACCCCACCACACCCTAGCTCCAGCAACACAGAGCTGACAAACCTTCAACTGTTGCTGCCTAGGGACCACAGTGTCTGGCTCTGACCCCACCTGACCGCCCAACCTGACAGCACCACTGGGACACTCTCACCTGGCTGAAACCCCACAGCGCTTCCCATGAAAATACATCCCATCCTGGCAAAATGCTGTTGCCACCCACAAGATCTCTGGTCTTGCCCACGGAGAGGTCTTTGGCCAGGGCGGGGATGCCCGATGAGGATCTCTGACCTGACCGGGGACCCCCTCGTCTGGCTGGGCATGGGAAGGGGAATTTCTGTACCGAAATGCATCCCGGTGCCGTGATTTACCGTGCCAGAGAGGACCAGGTGCCGGCGGGTGACCCGGTGGGTTAAGGCACGCTCCCGAGGCTCAGCTCACATGCACAATGGTGGTAAAACACGACTCTGTCCCTGCAGAGCCTCCCTCCTTCCCTCCCACCTCTCTGGGATCAGCTGCGCCTTGCCACCGATCCTCTCCCCCTTCTGCTCAGTCATCCTCTCCTGCCTTCCCATTTAACCCCCTCGGGAGCGGTGGGGGGTTTCAGGCAGTCAAGGCATTCCTGCATCGCCGTTGCAAATCAGATGCCTTCAGATAAGCCACAGCCACCCTGCCTTTGTGAAAACCATAGGCATTCCCCTGCCCTGCCGAGCCAGCCCAGCCTCCATCCTCCTCTTGCAACTACACCAAAAAAAAAAAAATTAAATAAAGAATAAATCTTTGTTCCGGCCCCGCACATGACATCAGCCCGAGCAACCGCTGGGCGAGCACACCAGCTGAATAGCGATCGTTTGACATAATCCCTCCGCTCGGCAGTCATCTAAGGGAACAAACCCACTCTGGCAACGGCACAAGGTGTTTTTTGTTCCATCTCAGGGTGCAAGGTCACCGCAGGATGCCAGGGACAGGCGCTGATGGTTTAATGAGGACATAAGGTCGAGAGGCGGAAACCCACTTACCGAAACTTTACGAACACATTCATAGTCCAAGCTGTCATTTTTAAAGGCTCTAGTTTTATTTTAAACATCGCGGCTGTCCGCAGGCGGCGGCAGGTGCTGTGTGCCCGGCCGGGAGGCACTGGAGGGCGGGAGGGGGGGGGCGGGGCAAAAGGAGCCCGACCGCGCCGGGGGTGTCGCCGCC
>VZTF01005106.1:27839-41646 GCA_013397755.1 Cnemophilus loriae
TGGGGGCAGGAGGGACAGCAAGTCCCTGAGGAGCTTAAAAAGGACATTGCGGTGCTGGAGTGAGTCCAGAGAAGGGCAGTGGAGCTGGTGGAGGGTCTGGACACAAGTCCTGTGAGAATTGGCTGAAGGAGCTGGGGGTGTTTGGAGAAAAGAAGGCTCAGGGGGCACCTTATCACTCTGCAACTCCCAGACAGGAGGTTATAGCCAGATGGGGGTTGGTCTCTTCTCCCAGGCAGCCAGGGACAGGGACAAGAGAACAGAGCCTCAAGCTGTGCCAGAGGACATTTAGGTTGGACATTAGGACACATTTCTTCACAGAAAGGGTGATTAGACTTTGGAATGGCCTGCGCAACTCCCAGACAGGAGGTTATAGCCAGATGGGGGTTGGTCTCTTCTCCCAGGCAGCCAGGGACAGGGACAAGAGAACAGAGCCTCAAGCTGTGCCAGAGGACATTTAGGTTGGACATTAGGACACATTTCTTCACAGAAAGGGTGATTAGACTTTGGAATGGACTGCCCATTCACGGACTCCAGGTGGTGGAGTCCACTGTCCCTGGAGGTGTTTAAGGAGAGATTGGACATGGCAGTTGGTCCATGATCTGCTTTACAGGGTAGTGTTTGGTCATAGGTTGGACTCGGTGAGCTCAAAGGTCTTTCCCAGCCTAATTGGTTCTGTGAGTCTATGGGGCACTCTGAACTGTCTGACGGGAGTGGTGGGTGAGCATCCACTCCACAATGCCATAGCCAGATCAAACATCCAGTGTGGTGTGGCCAGGGTCCTTATGTAACAGAGGGTGGCTGAGTCTCTTTAGACGTGTGAGACTGTGAGGGCTGACATTGTGCTATGCTTTTTCATTGTGGAAAAGCCACTGGACTCCAAAGCCCTGGTCCAGTGGGAGGCTCAGTGTCTGTGTTTAAAACAGCTGCTCTGACATCGGTGCATCCCAGCTCCGCAGCAGCTGTGGCCAGCTAGCAGGGAAACTGGGTAGCTGAGCCACACACACACTGCTAGTGCTGTCCCTCTGCAAAGCCCTGTCATGCGTCCCCTTCCGAGGTGGGGGTGTGTTTGTGCTTTTGCCATGTGAGTTTCCCCCTTGATCTTTCCAGCAACCCAGGCTGGGTTAGACCAGGAGCAAGGTGGCTCCTGGTTGGAGGAGCTGTCTGGACCCAGTGACCTGGATTTTGTCCAGGGAAACCTGCCGTTCTTGAGAAGAAAACCCATCTCTTGATGCTGTCGAGTTGATGCGGAACATGGGAATTGCCAGCACACCTGTCCATAGACTGAGGGGCGAAGCATCTGGTCGTGCAGGTGCTGCAGCTCGTAGGCGAAGCTGAGCGCTGGTGTGAACGGCTGAGGCTGTTAAGATGTTTGTCCTTCTGTAACCTCTGTGTGCTTCTCCTTACTGATGGAATGTTTGAACAGGGCGCTTTGGAGTTCACATCTCATCTGTCCCTTGTGTTTTGATCACGAGAAGAAAACCCTTCTCTCCCCTGTCCTGCCTGGGCTGGGGTCTTTGACTCTGCGGAATCCCCTGGCAGGGTGTGAGCAGCCCCCTAGGCTCCTCGTTTCCCACCATGGACTGTCCGTGGAGCCCCTCTGAGCTGGGAGAGGCGGAGTTCTCTCCGCACTGCCCGTGGAGCGGCTGAGTCATCGTGCTACTAAACCAGCACTTACTGTTGCCCATCTGTTTTGCTGTGTGTTGTTCGGTGGCCCCGTCCCCGCGGCGGGGGGGGGCTCACGCTGCGTGTCCCGCGCCGTGCCCATGCCCTGGCCTTGCAAATGCTTTTTGTTCCGGCTTTTCATCGCCGGCAGCGTTGGAGGCCCCGGGGTGGGGGAGCTGGTGCGGGCCGTCCCCGTGCTCACAAATGATCTGCTTGGTGTGCAGGCTGCCCGGCAACAAACAAGGGCTCTGGGCCAGGGGCTGGCTGCAGCCCCGCTGGGCAGGAGCGGGGTCAGGGCAGACCACAGCCTCCCCTCCTGGGGCGCAGAGGGTGTTTTAACCAAAACCGCGCCTCCTTCGCAGCCCGTCTCCCTTGCTGGCACATCCGCACCCTTTTAAAGACACGCCGGGAAAGTGCAGGGAGGGGTGGCAGGAATAAAAGGTACGAAGCCGTTTCCATAGATGGAACAATTACATAAACTGGCTCTCTTCCGTCTGGGGGAAGAGATGACTGAGGGAGGCATGATGGGGAATAATAAAATCCTGTTTGGTGGGGGGAAGGAAGGTGAGCAGAGAAGGGTTGCTTGAGTTCCTGTAAAGGGGCATCTTGTGTCAGAAGATGCAGTGACCTTTCAAGACATGAATGCATTTCCTGAAGCAGTTTGGGATTAACGTGTGGAAATGGTGGCCTTAGATGAAGTGATGGAGGGAAGATGTAAGAAAATTGTCTGGGATCAAAAGGCAATTGAACAAATTCCTGAAAAGAGAAATCCACAAGGGCTGGTGAGCCCACTGATGGTGGTTCTGGTGCAGGAAATCCACAGACTGCAGGAGTGAGCAGCATGCTGTGTTCACCTGGAGCTCCAGCTCTTCCCGGTGCTTTGTGCCTCTCTTCCAGAGGTGATGGGGAGGTGGGAAACCACAGCCTGGGCTGTTTTCCTGTTAAAACATCATTGCTTGGTGTCTGAAGGTTGGAGTGGAGGAGAATGCCACTTAGCTCTGCAATCACCTACCCAAGTGCCATGCCACTGCAAGGAAGACCTTTCCCAGCTTGCTTCCATGTCCTGCAAGCTGGATCTGGATCTCCGCATGGCTGAGCAGATGGGGCAGGATCAAGGCACTGGCTCCTTGCTGCACTGCTCCCCTGTCCTACTCAGACTCCCATGCTCAGCGCAGCACAGGGAAGTCTCCAATGTCTGTGGCTGGATGAGCTGGGGAGAAGCATCTGAGGACACTGGGCTTGGCAGCAGCAGGGTTTGCGCTCTGTTCTCCACAGTGAGAGCAGCACCCACGCATTTGGTGCTGTCTCTCCTTCTTGCCTGTTCCCATCCTCAGAGATGTCACCCACCTTTTCTAGCACCCTGAGCTGCAGCAGGAGGAAAAGGCTGCAAGGAAAATATCCATGCTCAGTATTTTTATTTTTTTGTGGGATTAATGCTCCATTCTCTGCTTGCTGCTGTCCTGGCTGTGGTCTGAGCTTGATGCATCTCTAAGGAGATGCTGGTGGGTCACCTTCCAGGACAGCTTGGGCTCTTAGTTCCTTCAGAAGCTGCTATACATGCAGGGGAACCCTGTCCAGGAGACATGGGAGCTAGCTTCCTTGGGGTTCATCCAACCCTTGGCCTGTCCTCTGAGGAAACCACCAGCTCTCACCAGCTCCCAGTCACCCTGGTTGTGTTGGTAGCCTCAGCATGTGGTGGGCTTGTGTCTTTCTGGCTCTGAGCATGGGGTAACCCATATAGGAATGGTCCCCAGCAGTCTCATGCTGCAAGCAGGATCAGCCACAAGGTCAGCATGTGCTGCTTGGGGCTTTATCCAGGCTGACATTGCAAACCACCAAGGACAGTCGTTGCGGCACAAGAAGAGCTTGTTCCAGCAGCATCTTACATGTCCTTGTGCTGCTGTGTGTCACCAGAGCCTGACTGGCCTCCCAGGGCGTGCAGGAGGAAGGGAGCGGAAGCTACTCTCAGCCATAATAATGGTGTTCAGTTTGTCCTCCCCGGCTGCGGCTGAGGATGGTGGCCGCTGTTTCCCCCCTGCCAGCGCCGCCGGCGGCAGCCGAGCCGGCCGCTCCGCTCGGCACTCCGCACCTGCGGGGGTGGCATAATGAGCCATGTCCTTGTCTCAACCTGCCGCTTCCTCTCCTGGCAGCGTCTGTGCTGCCAGCTGGGTTATTTTTTCTTTTTCATTTTTTTCTTCTTCTTCTTTTTTTCTCCTTTCTTTTTTTCCTTCCTGCCGCTATTCTTGAGTGGTTCCCAGCGGGTGGTTGGCAGGCAGCCCTTGCTGGAGACCATCTCCCGGGCTGACCTTTGCCAGCCCCCTCGGATGAGCACAGCAGGGCTCTCCTGCCACCCACGTCAGGTATGCGGGTGAGATACAAGCGGCTCTGAGTGGGCAGCAGTCCGTGGGAGGAGTCGGTCTTCTCCAGTCCCTTCCTGTACCCACCTGTGCTCATGTTCAGCTGGAGTGGCCAGATCCTGAGGGCAGGAGTGAGTGGTAGGAAAGGGCAGCATGGGGGAGGCTACAGTGCTTTTTCTGTGGTAGAGTCTGGGGAAAAGAAAGGTTCAGTGAGGCAGATCCTGTCTTTGGACACTTTGGTTTGTCCTGACCTAGCCTGCTGTCTCCCTCGCTGAACCACCAACACACAGGTCTAAACTGGGCATGCAGATTGTGTGGGCAGGGAAAGCCCCTCGTGGAGCCGTCTCTGCCAGCCCTGTATGCAAGCAGGTGGAAGAGGAAAGGCAGTGTCCCCACCCCAATTTGGCATGCTGGAATGTGGCAATTTGTCCCAAGCTGCTGTGGGAATCAGCAATAAGCATGGGACTAGAATCTGGAGTGTCTTGACTCTGGTTGTGATGCTACCCAGCAAGGCAGGATGATAATCAATGAGAGCCAGCAGTACCCCCCCAGCCCCTGGCATCCTCCTTGCCACTCACCTCTGACCTCCACATCTCCCTGGAAGGAAGGCCAGCTGTGCCAGGGAACCCAAATAGCATCAGTCACCCCTGGGGACCCATCTGCACATGGAGGACGCGTGCTGAAGTTTGGATTGGCTCTGTTTCAGCTTCCAGCCTTTGCCCTGCTTTCGTCAGCAAAGTTGTCCTGCCGCACTTCATCCCTCCTGGGCATGTCTGTCCCAAGTTACATTTTGGCCAAGCTATTTACTTGGTTTCTCCTGAGAATGTGTCTCTCTCCAAGTTACATTTTGACCAAGTTGTTTCTGCTCTGTGTTTGGGTGTCAAGCACGCTGAGCCATTCCAGTCTCTCCGGCCACCCCATCACTTAGGACATTTTGGGTTTGAAACCTCTTGAGTCCCTCCTTTCCAGGACAGGGGCGTCCCCAGGTGCTCCCAGCAGGGGTTCCGTCCCGTGGTCACAGCTGGGCAGGAGGTGGGTAGTGTCCAGGCTGGAGACAAACTCTGCTGCATCTACTGGAAGTGTGTCCATCTTTCCACTGCAGATCTGCCTGGCATCTAATTCTTGATATGCCGTATGAGCTGTGAGGAGTTCATTGGGACAGCAAGTGATGCCCAACTGACTGCTGTAGGAAGCTTCATACCTCTATGGGGCTACCAAATGTGTGACCTCTACAAAAAAAATAAAAATATCACAGGGGTTGTCTGCAAGGAGTTTTCTGAAAGAACAGGCTAACTTGCATTTATTTTGGTCTTGGTTCTTCTCCATTGCTTANCCTTCCTGCCGCTATTCTTGAGTGGTTCCCAGCGGGTGGTTGGCAGGCAGCCCTTGCTGGAGACCATCTCCCGGGCTGACCTTTGCCAGCCCCCTCGGATGAGCACAGCAGGGCTCTCCTGCCACCCACGTCAGGTATGCGGGTGAGATACAAGCGGCTCTGAGTGGGCAGCAGTCCGTGGGAGGAGTCGGTCTTCTCCAGTCCCTTCCTGTACCCACCTGTGCTCATGTTCAGCTGGAGTGGCCAGATCCTGAGGGCAGGAGTGAGTGGTAGGAAAGGGCAGCATGGGGGAGGCTACAGTGCTTTTTCTGTGGTAGAGTCTGGGGAAAAGAAAGGTTCAGTGAGGCAGATCCTGTCTTTGGACACTTTGGTTTGTCCTGACCTAGCCTGCTGTCTCCCTCGCTGAACCACCAACACACAGGTCTAAACTGGGCATGCAGATTGTGTGGGCAGGGAAAGCCCCTCGTGGAGCCGTCTCTGCCAGCCCTGTATGCAAGCAGGTGGAAGAGGAAAGGCAGTGTCCCCACCCCAATTTGGCATGCTGGAATGTGGCAATTTGTCCCAAGCTGCTGTGGGAATCAGCAATAAGCATGGGACTAGAATCTGGAGTGTCTTGACTCTGGTTGTGATGCTACCCAGCAAGGCAGGATGATAATCAATGAGAGCCAGCAGTACCCCCCCAGCCCCTGGCATCCTCCTTGCCACTCACCTCTGACCTCCACATCTCCCTGGAAGGAAGGCCAGCTGTGCCAGGGAACCCAAATAGCATCAGTCACCCCTGGGGACCCATCTGCACATGGAGGACGCGTGCTGAAGTTTGGATTGGCTCTGTTTCAGCTTCCAGCCTTTGCCCTGCTTTCGTCAGCAAAGTTGTCCTGCCGCACTTCATCCCTCCTGGGCATGTCTGTCCCAAGTTACATTTTGGCCAAGCTATTTACTTGGTTTCTCCTGAGAATGTGTCTCTCTCCAAGTTACATTTTGACCAAGTTGTTTCTGCTCTGTGTTTGGGTGTCAAGCACGCTGAGCCATTCCAGTCTCTCCGGCCACCCCATCACTTAGGACATTTTGGGTTTGAAACCTCTTGAGTCCCTCCTTTCCAGGACAGGGGCGTCCCCAGGTGCTCCCAGCAGGGGTTCCGTCCCGTGGTCACAGCTGGGCAGGAGGTGGGTAGTGTCCAGGCTGGAGACAAACTCTGCTGCATCTACTGGAAGTGTGTCCATCTTTCCACTGCAGATCTGCCTGGCATCTAATTCTTGATATGCCGTATGAGCTGTGAGGAGTTCATTGGGACAGCAAGTGATGCCCAACTGACTGCTGTAGGAAGCTTCATACCTCTATGGGGCTACCAAATGTGTGACCTCTACAAAAAAAATAAAAATATCACAGGGGTTGTCTGCAAGGAGTTTTCTGAAAGAACAGGCTAACTTGCATTTATTTTGGTCTTGGTTCTTCTCCATTGCTTACCAAACCTCCTTTCTTGTGCCTGCCCTGGCCCCATGGTAGGTGGTGCTCAGAGGGATGCAGGTGATGTTTTTCTGAGGGCAGAAGATTCTGCTGGTGCTGCAGTGGTGGTGGTTTGCTTCCCTGTCTACCCATAGCCCATAACTACAATCTCTCTGATTTTGCTGCTTCCTTAGTATCCCATCTCCTTATGGATAGTGGGCAGGTAAAGCTGTAACCCTGTGCAGAGGAGAAAGGACAGGGTTAAGATTCCCAAGCACCCCCTCAGGAGTGCTAGAGGATGCTGAGGTGGCCCTGTCTTGTCTTCAAAAGTAAAAGGACACATACGGAGCTGCCTGACTCTGGGCATCTTGACTCAGTCTCATGGGGTTTTGTGCCTCTCAGCCCTTGGACTTGCTGTATGCCACTGTGCTGGTTGTGTGATGGCTCTGCAGATCTCCAGGTCACTGTCTCTTCCTGGCAGGGAACAGTCTTGCCTAGAGCTTTGCATCAGAATCCCAAGACACCAGCCAGTCTTGATGCTGAACTGTGAGGGGATGCAGTAGTGAGTGAGCTGGGGATGCTGGCAGGGGCTGGCTGAGCATCTAATGCTCTGGCTGGAGGCTGTAGCAAGGAGGCTTTTCCTCTCTGCCTGTTTCTGGCTTGGAGGCAGAGGATGGGGAGATGGCGCAGGGTGTGGAGGCAGTGTATGCAGTGGGGAGTGGTAACAGTGTGTTATAGGTCACCATCTGCAAGTCAAGTAGCTTTCTCATGTCCCTCTGATCCAGACGGCAGTCCTTGGGGGTTTCAGTTGGATGTGGTCTTCCTGGGTGCCTACCACAAGGTATCTGAGCACAGTCATCCTCTCCTGCCTGGCAGACATGTCTGTAGTGGCTGCTCTTTGCATGTGTTTTTGCTGGATGCATTGCTCTCCTCTGTCCTGTCCAGGTGGCCTCAAAGGTCTCTACTAACCTGTCAAGGTGTCCTGCTCCTTCCACACTTGCTCAGCTTGGAATGGGGCTCCTGCTCATCACCTCCACCACTCATGTTTGGTGGCGGAGCCTGAGCTTGGGGCTGTGCTTGTTCCTCTTTGGAACATAGACATGAGAGGACACCCCGAGAGGAGAGCAAGCCCTGCATTCTCCTCTCAGCCCTGGCCAAAGGACAGGACAGGGGTTTGGCTCTTCTCCAGCACCCACCAATGCTTCCCAGCAGACCTGTGAAGTGGGACTGCAGAGAGGCCAAATCCCTGGAGATGCAAAGATATCTGGAAGCCCTGCACAGCTGACCAGCTGTGTGGCCCACATGTGGAGCACTGGGGCTCTCATTCCCAAAGCCATGTCCTGTTTCCCATGGTGAGAACTGCAGAGAGGATTCAGCCTGGCACATGGTGCTGGAGCCCAAGATAAAGCTGATACATCCAAGTATCAAGTACATACAAAGAAAATACATCCAAGCCTGGTCACGGATGGCAGTGGGTGAAAGTGAGACTTTGCAACCCTCCACTTCTCATTTGCTGGGAGAGAGATCATGGAGAGGGAAAAGTTACAGTGCTGTGTAATTACAGAGTAAATGAGGAGAGCAGCAGCGTCTCCACATGAGAACAGGATAGAAGAATTAATGCTTCAGAAAATCAGTCCCAAACTGATTGCCTGCTTTGTTTCAACTTTCAGTAAGGGCAGCGGCACTGAAAGTACAGCCCGGTGGATGGGGAGTGGGAGGGAGGCGGAGAGGAGAAATTGCTGCTGCTGGAAAGGAACAAAACCACAGAAGGTTCAATGTACTGGGCCTGGAGAGAGAGGCTGAACTGCACCAAGGGGACCCGGGATTGCTGCCAGACAATGATGGTGGCAGGGTTCTTCTTTGGCAAACCACCTTCTTTATAAAGTGTCACTCAAGCTGGTGTGGGACTGAATGACCTGTGTTTGTGGAGGAGGAGGCTTCAGCAAGGGAGACAGTAGGCTAGGACAGGACAAACCAGCAGTCTGGGCACATACAAGTCCCTGTGTCTGGTCTCAAATTCTGGATAAGGTTGAGGAAAAATATGAATACTCAAAGTCAATTGGGAAGAGCAGTCATTGAGGGAGTGAGCAGGGACAGGGCACACAGTAGGTGCTGGTGCTTTTGCTTCCTTGAGGTGTGTATCCAGGGTCTGAATCCCTAGGTCACTCTGAGGTGAGCACCAGTACCCCTACAGGAAATGTTCCCCGTCCAACACAAATGTTGGCATGTCTGTGCAATTAGAGGGGGGAACTGAGCTGGGTACCTGTCCTGCAGGTGCTGGAGTACCTGTGGGTGCATCAGTGCCTCACTCCTGTACGAGGGGAGGGAGAATAGGACTGGTAATGTGTCGTGACAACTGAGCATCATGGATGCCAGGATCTGTGACCTGGCTCTGGGTTGGGAAAGGGTCTCATGCCAGGGCACGATGACATGCTCCTGGATGCCGCACACACTGTGGTGGCTGCCACTGCTGCACTGCAGGCTGGTGCTGCTGAGTGAGTGGGAGGGAGGTGGAGATGGGATGTTTTCTTGGGCACCTCGAGGGACTTGAAGTTATTCTAGGAAAAGTAATGAGCTGAATCTGCTCCAACTCCCAGCCTGGTGTGGTGGCTTGTCCCACACTCAGCTGGAGTTACATGAGGACATGTCAGCAGAGCGGGGTTGTGCTGGGGCACAGGCAGGCATCACTCTGCCGCGCTACTGCCTGGCCATGCCTGTGTGTGCCCTGTGTGTGCTGGGTCAGCAGAGCCCATGCTTCGTGGAGTGTGTCGGGCATGTGCACACTCATGTGGGCACAGACGGCATCTGCCAGGTGTGTGCCGTGATACCTGTGGCACCTGTGAGCCTGTGCATCCTGGGGAGTGTTTGCTGTGTGACAACCCCAGGCCAGACCTTTCGGCTTAGTAACGGAGGTTTCTGTCCATGCCCATCTCATGTGGATGTGCCAGTGACCTGCCATGCACATATGTAACCTGCATGCCGTGTATGTGCCAGGCCCTGCACAGCTCCTGCGAGGTCCAGCTCAGTTTTTTTGGGGTGGGTAACCTATGTGGCCACAGTGAGGGTTTTTGCTACAGTAGCATCCCTGGAGAAGGGTCTCCACTGAGCCATGGGGGCAAATGTGCCTGGGAATGCTTTTATGTGTGCTAAGGAGGTATGTCCCATGTAAGAGTTTCTGGATTTGGGACCAAAAAGTCACGGGGCATTTTTCCCCTCAGGGAATATGGGATGCCCCCACCATGCCATGAATCTGCCCCAGTCAGGGTTGCCCTCCAGAGGAGCTGGAGTTGTCCTGGCAGGACATGCACGGGTGCAGAATGTACTTCAGTTTGGAGAGGGCGGTGAAGGTGGCTAGGGGGGGCCGGAATTCCTGGAGGGCGTGGGGATGGTCGCACGTGTCTGCCACACATGTCTCCAGGCACGTATGTTTGCATGTACGGGCAAAGCTTCCGGAGAGGGTGAATGAATGAGGCAATTCACTATTTCAGCTCTGGCTCTGGCGAGGCTTTTCCTTTAGAGGCAGGCGTGTGCCGGCGTGTGGGCTCCTGCCTGCGTATGTGCGTGGGCTCCTGCCTGCGTGTGCAGGTGGGCATGGAGGGGGCTTCGGGAGATGTTTGCCACGTCAGGGAATTCACTGCGGGGGCTGCCGTGCGCCCCCGCAGTGCTCGCTGCCTTGTCTGCATAGCGCATGGTTGTGTAACTTCCGATGCCCCGCCGGATCTCCTTACGCGGCAGAGTGGGATGCTCGGGCTGCCCTCACTGCCTGCTGCCGGGGAGACTTCCCCTCACTCCAATGGGATGAGGAGGGCAGTCCTAATGTCCCATGTGCCTTTCCTCCTCACCGCAGGGGTATCCCTGAACGACAGGCCAGCTACGGCAGCCAGAGGGACTGTCTGCAGGGGAAATGCCCTTGGCAGCCAAAAAACCATGAACTATCTTCTCAGGTCTTACAGATTTGTGCCCCTCGAACCAGCTGTTTGCTCTGGAAGTGGTAAGGGGGGGGGCATGCTTCTACCCCCATAGGGACCCACGAAGGGCATCTATCTGCCTGCTGCCATGGCTCCCTGTATGCCAGGACTGTGAGACCTGGGCTGAGACCCAGCAACTCATCTCATACAATGCTGGGCAATGGGGAGGGGAGATGAAGCTGGCAGGGTTTGTCATGCCCAGAACCCTTTGGAGGTATCCAAGGGAGACAGGGCAGCTTTGTTGCTCTGGGAAGCAGAAGGGGGGATCTGCCTAACATTTTTATCTCTATACCACCACGTTTCCATGCCAGTACTGCCGTTTCCATGCCAGTACAGCTTGTTTCTACGCTGGTACTGCCGTTGCCAGGTTACGGCGAGGGTGTTGGAAGAGGACATCAGGTTCCTTTGAAGATGACAAGATGGGAGATGAAACCAGGGTGATGCTGTGGCTTCTGAATCCCACCTTGCTGCCCACCCAGGGACATGCTGGGCACAGACAGTCTCAGAGAAGGCTGGGCAGGGACAGAGTTGTTCCTGCCTGTGGGAGTTGGTGTGATGGGTGGAGGTCCCTAGGGCTGGGTCCTGGCAGTTCACTGGCCTTGTGATGCTCACCCGATGTTGCCTGGGGCTTCCCTGGTATTGCTCTCTGCTCCCTTGGCATTGCTTTGTGCCCCCCTGATATTGCCTGGTTCTCCCCTGGTATTGCCTGGTGCACCCTCAGCATTGCCTGGTGCTCTGCCAACGTTGCCCAGTGCTCCCCTGGCATTGCTCAGTGTTCCCCTGGCATTGCTCAGTGCTCTGCCAACATTGCCCAGTGCTCCCCTGGCATTGCCCACTGCTCCCCATGTATTGCCCACTGCTCCTCTCAACATTTTCCAGTGCTCAGGGTGATGGAGGGATGACCTGAGAGCAGACTGGCATGTCCATGGTGGTGTTTTAGCCACTGAATTTATAAAGTAATCAAATAAAGAAGCTAGGATTATTTGACAAGCCCTGTTGAATATATGGACATGAAATCATGCTGGGTTATAGCCCCTTCCTTCATTTCATTTCCTGCACCATCCTGGGGTGTGGTCCTGCTCTTATAGCCCATTATGTTCAACTAATGGGACTCCTGGCTGCAAGTGTCAGAGACTTTCTGAGCTAAAAATGATGCTCCCTACCAAACATCATCCTGGGCTGGATGGTCTGGAGGGCACAAAGGTCACTTGGGTGCTCCATGCATGGAGCAGCCTGCAGGCTCCCACAGCTTCATGTGCCAGCTGGGCTGGGATGTTTCCACCACAGTTACGCTGCAAAAATCTTTGCAAAGTGGGTAGCAGGGTGGCAACCCTCAGGTGAATGAGGCAGGGTGGCCCAATCAAAGTATCAGTTTGAGTTGTGGTTCTGTGTACTTCACTTGCTCTTCATCGTGATGCCAGCTCTTAAAGCACTAGATGACCCCATGACATAGATTTGGTACCTGTTGGCTTTGGGAATAGCTTATTTGGTGAGGACCCTTCCTTCCTGGGAGAAGGGATTGGTCCCAGAGGATGATGAGCCCCTTGTTCTTGGCATCCCCTTCTCCTTCCTTTGATTTTTGTGGTTACATGAGAGCACAGCTGTGGCCTGGGGCTTAGAAGAGATGCCATGTAGTGGGACCATTTCTCCACCCTCTGGGGACTGCCCTGTGCAGGCAGCTGCTGGGTGTTTTCCCATGCGTGGGAGATGTTGTCTGTCCCGCAGTGCTGATGGTAGGTCTCCAAGCCAGTGCCTGGCTGCGGGGTTAGAGCCAGGGCAGGACACTCCCTTGGCTGAAAGTATTTTCTCCCCAAAAGTAAGCCAGCAGCTTCCAGTTCCCCAGCTCTTGTGCTGTTTCTCACTAGTACCTGGTGTCCCTCTGGCAGCGAGGGGGAGCATTGCCAGAGCATCCCACCTAGCCTCCACCTTCCCTCCACCCATCTCCTTCCAGCCCCCATCCCTCCACCCCCATGCTCCAGCCTAAATAATTCCTCCCCTGCCTGGCGGTGTGCAGACTGCTCTCCTGTCCTTCCCTTAGTCATCGCTCAGCCAAGTGAGACAGATATAGTTTTGTGCGGCTCCTCACGGATCAGTCACTCCAGCCCCCAGATCATTTTCCTGCTGGGACACGGGGTTCTCCATGCCGAACACTAGGTGCCTCCCCCCTTTATGACTCTCATCCTTGCTGCCAGAGCCCCAGGCCCCACTCCTGGGGAGTGAATGGCCCCATTGATGCTGCGTGGGTTAGCAGATATCTGAGATGGAGCTCCGTGTCCCCAGACATCTGAGGGCTGGGTGCCTCTGCCTGTGCCAAGCACAGTGCTCATTTTCTGGAGTGGCTCAGCTCCAAATCCCTGCTTTCCAGGTACTCTGGCTGACTTCCTCTTTCCCTGGCCAGCCGGGTATGTCTTGGCTCCACTGAGCTCCCACATTAGATGCTTTCTTATCAGTGTCCCATGACTTGAGGGTGAGCTGAGAGGACTGTGTGTGCTATGTTACGGGTCCAGGAGCACAACCTATATGGAGAGGGGATATTGGGGTGCACAGCACGCACGTGGCATGAGGAGGGATGCTGGGGCACACAGAGACCTGCATGGCACTGTACAGCTGCCCACTGTGCTACCCACAGGGACCATCGGCAGCTGCTCCAATGTCAGCTGCAGCATTGTGGGAAGGCAGGTCCTGCCCTTCGCTGTACCCCAAATAATTTCACTCTCTGATTCATTTGGCAGCCAATGGCCCCTGCCACACTGGCCCTGGTGCTAGATAGCAGCTGTTTACGGGACAATGGGATGCAGAGAGGAACGTGGAAACCCAGGACTGGGGACAGCTCTCAGTCCCACTGTAATGCCAGGGCAGTAGGATCAGGGAGATGAGGAGGCAGGCAACCAGTGCTGTTAGTGCATTGCTCCTGCATGGCCTTGCTCTGAGGAAGGAGAGGACCTGGACACCATGCCTGAGTGCTGTGTGGGTTGTCAGGATGAGTCACAGCAAAGCTGCTGTGGGAACAAGATGCTTGCCATGCCCGGCACTGCGCTGTGCCC
>VZTF01005106.1:47463-62102 GCA_013397755.1 Cnemophilus loriae
CCGGCGCCTATCCTCTTCACAGCCAATCGGAGGGGGAGGCGGGGCAGGGGGGCAGCATGGCCGCTTCCCCGCCAGCCAATCGGCGCCCGGCTGTGCCCGCGGGGGAGGGCGGGGCAGGTCAAGATGGCGGGCGTGGCACCGCACCCTTGAGGCGCGGCCGGGTCTAGGCGAGGGGCTGCAGGTGCAGGGCTGCGCTGTTGGGGCGTGCGGCCAGGATGTAAGCGACATTCTCCCGCAGGAATCCGGGCCAGTCGATGCTCCTGCGGATAGATGTGGGCTCGTTGGACACCCTGGCAATGCTCCTCCCCCAGGGTCTCCCCCCAAGGTGGGGGTGTCCACCACCCCCCTAGCCATCCCTGCCTCACCTGGTCTCCTCCTGCTTTGTGGCTGGCAGGATCTTCTGCGGGCTCTTGCCATTCCTGCTGCTGGCAGGGCTGCCCTCTGATATGGGCCCCACATGGCTGATGCTGTGGGAGGGAGGAGGATGCTCTTCATCCCCACTCCTTGCACCCCAAATGGTGGTGGTGGGGGAAGAGGGTGCACAGGGCTGAGTGGCCATGGAGGGGGAGGTGGTGGGAAGGGAGGCCAGCCATTTGTGTGCTGAGCCCCTTTGGTAGGTGTTAGGACTGTGTTGGGAGGCCCGGCTGGGACATCACTCCTGCACCAGGGTGGGCATCCCCTTACCTGACATTGCAGGACAGCATCTCCTTTTGGTGCTTGCGGAACCAGGTGTGCCGGGCCTGGCGGCACTCACCCTCCCCGATGAAGCCATCGTTGTCCTGGTCCAGGGCCAGGAAGGCTGCTCGTGCCCGCTCCCGCTCCTTGGGTGTCAGCAGCCGCAGAAGGGCATTCTAGGGGGTCAGAGAAGCGAAGGTGGAGCACTCATCCCATGCGAACCTCCCTCCTTATATGCCCAAAGCTGTAGGGGTCTCCACCCTGAGTGCCATGGCCAGGGGTGCTGGCCGTGGGAATCAGCCCCAGGTGCCACAGCCATGGGCATCAGCTGTAGGAGCCAGCTTTGGGTGCCATCACCATGGGTGCTGATCATGGGTGCTGACCTGGGGTGCTCTGGCTGTGGGTGCTGGACCCAGGTGCCACTGCCATGGGTGCTGGCCATAGTAGCCAGCCCTGGGTGCTGTGACCATGTGTGACAGCCATGGGAGCAAGCCCTGAATGCCACAACCATACCTGCGGCCGTATTTTCTGCAGCAGCTGGATGGACTCGTGGGAGAGGAAGTCCTGCCACTCGATGTGGCCCTTCTTGTCAGGGTCCAGGGCATTGAACTGCAGGGCTGCCTGCTCCTCCTGTGCCTCGGGCATGGTCCGCTCAAACTGCTGCTTGTGCACTTGGTGTTTGTAGTGCAGGAAGTCATCCAGGGTCAGACAGCTCTCTGCAGGGGACAGATTGGCTGTGCTGTGCCCAGGAAGGAAGGGGGATCCACCTCTCCAGCTGCTTCCCGCAGCCATCTGGGACCTGCCACATGGGGGTACGCACCTGGAATGATCTTGCAGTTCCTCAGGGTCTCCATCAGGCTGTACATCTCTTCCTCTGTCAGCAGCAGATTGAGGTTGTCCTGGGGTGGGGGCAGAGAGAAGCCATGAAGCAAAGACATGGGGTGGACGGAGCACACCTCTGTATGGAAGCACTAGGATCCCTTGAAGGTGTGTGGGTGTGGACACCCAGAGAGAGACGTTGTGCTGTGTCACCCAAGGGTGCTGCAGTGGGATGGTTCCTCGCCCCTGGGCATTGGCCATTCCAGCTCTGCCACAGCATCGCACGTGCCCACAGTGTCACATCCCCCAGCAAGGTCCTGGGGAGCTGGCTGCAGGGGTGAGGAAGTGGCAAAGTGCCACTGTCCCCTGTGTCTGGTGACCCCATCAGGCCAAGGTGGGTGGTGGGAACCGGAGAGTAGCAGGTCCCCCATTGCCCCAGACCAGGCTGTGAGGTGAGACCCTGCTCATGTCCCTGCACATTTCCCTGGGGAGCACCCACCACCCAGCAGCAGCCTGGTGTCCCCTGCTCCAGGCACTCACGCAGTAGTAGCAGCTCCAGCCTGTCTCGGTGTGCGCTGTCTCTGTCACCTCCACGGCACTGTCCTTCTGCAGGTATCCCATGCGGCGCAGGCAGCCGTCGTGATACACCCGGTGGCAGATGCGGCAGGGGAAGAGGCTCTCGGCTGTCCACACCTCGCAGATCTCACACATCTCGTCATTCACGATCTGGGGAGGGACGGGCAGATGCTTAGCAGAGCAGTGTGGGCAGGGGCTTGGCTTCTCAATCTGGGTGGTGCTTTGCAGGTGGGGGTGGATGTTGAGAGGCAGAGAGGTCGGGAAGATGGGAATGTGTGGGGCTGGCATAGGGAAGAGGTCATTGTAAGGGACATGGCTGGTCGAGTTAGAGGAGGGTGGGTGTGTTTGTGGGGATGAACAGTGGGTGGATGGGTCTGGCTATAGGATTGGTGGGGCTATGGGGTTGAAGGTTCTCTGCAGCGTGGTAGGTGTGGGTGGCTGAACTCTAGGGCTGTAGACTGCCTGGTCTTTAGGGTTGTAAGTGTGGATGGGTAAGCTGTAAGGTTTTTCCACACATTTCCATTTCCACTTCCAAAGAGATACTAACTTGGGTATATTATCTGGGTACCCTGATTTAGCCTCAGGGCATGGTTGGATACTGGAACAGGCTTTCCAGGGCAGTGGTCATAGCACCAAGCCTGGACAATACTCTCAGGCACATAGTGTGATTCTTAGGGTGTCCTGTGAATGGCCAGGAGTTGGACTTTGATGATCCTTGTGGGTCCCTTCCAACTCAGGATATTCTATGTCTGTACAGTGCTATTTAAGGCTGTAGGTGGGCTGGGATGTAGGCTTGCTGGGTGGGTGGCTGGATGGGTGAGGTTGTGGTTGTGGATGGGTGGGTTGTAGGATGGAGGGCATGGGTGGATAAGCTGTTCGGCTGTAGATGGGCAGGGATGTAGGGGCTGCAGGTATGGAGGGATGGCTTGAGTTGCAGGCTGTTTGACTGTAGGTAGATAATGCATAGGTAAATTTATAATTGTAATGCATAGGTCAAATTGTCCTCTATTCCCCAGACCTAGAGCTGCCTGTGCCCAGCAGCGACTTCTCCTTTCCAAGACACCCCAAGGTCCCTCCAGGACACATCTGAACAGTTGCACCCCCCTCACAGTGTGGCACCTCCACCTGCCCAGCCTGGCCACTGGCACCCTGCCCCACCGAGCAACCTCCACAGGGCTTTGCGAGACTGTTACTGCCTGGCAGGCATTCAGGTGCTTGTGCAGCCCTGAGCTCTCCCCTGTGCACCTCCAGCCCTGTCCCCATCCCTCCCACACTGTCTCTGTGGTTCCATCAGCTCACCTGCTCCCTCTGCTCCAGGTTGATGTCCGGGGGCTCATCATCGTGGAGCTCCCTCTTGGGCCGGATGAAGGCTGGTGGCGTGAACCTGTTGGCCCGGTCAAACTCCTCTGGCTCCACGCCCCGGCCATCCCGCAGCCGCTCCCAGGCTGCCTTGCTGGCACTGCTCTCCTCCGGCTGGGAAGGTCCTGCCAACACTTCCTCCTCTCCCTCCTGCACCTCTTGCTCCAGCGTCCCCTGGCGTGCGGTCCCTGCCTCCGCCCGACGCCGTGTCGATGGCTGCTCCCGCAGCCCATCCTTGAAGGCTGACACGGCCAAGCTGACCTTCTGCACCCTCTCCACCGTCTGCCTCCTGGACATCAGCACCCCCATGGCTCTGTGGTGGAAAGGAAGGTGCTATGTCCCTGACCCCCAAAAGGGTGTCCCGGTGGTTTTCCCCCAGCTGCGTGATCAGCAGCTCAGGGCAGGGAGAAATGGGGTCTTTGTGACAAGCTGGCACTGGGGTTATGATGGTGGCTGTGGGGAGATGGATTCCTGGCCATGGAGGATGTGAGTGGGTGGGGGAGTGGGACTGAAGGCAGGGAGATGGTTTGGGGGTGCCTCCCCACCCTTGCTCTATAGGCTCCAGCTTAACAAGAAACACATGCAGGCCTTTCCCATGCCAGATCAGTAAAAGCCAGAGGGACTAGGACCAGCTGTAACCCTTCACCCTCTGTGCATCTCCCTTCTGCCTTGAAGACAGCCTCTGTGGCCAGTCAAGGGTGAAAGATGTCCTCCCTGCAGTTCTGCCCAGGACTAGGTCATAGCAGGTCTGGTGCTGACCCCTCACCTTCTTTAAATTCCTCTTCACTCACCTGCCTTTCTTGCACTCACATGCATGCTGCTGCTGTGATCACTGGGCATCCTGCATCCTGCAAGGAGCTATGTGGGGAGGCTGGGCCAGCCGTAGGAGGGCTGTGAAGGTGCAAGAGGGAAGGGGAGTAATGTATGGGACAGGGGCACATGGGTCCCAAGAAGGATGTTTGGGTTCAATACCAACGGAAGATCACCTTAGGGTAAAGTGGGGAGGCCAACAGCAGCAGCAATAGCAAGTTTGGACTCTGTCTCACTGGGTGTGAGCTGAAGCTGGGGAGAAGCAGAATTTGGCCTCCAGCATTGTGGGGCACAGCATCACCCCACACGGGTCCAAGGGCTTCTCTCATGCCATGCTGGGGTTTCATTACGGAAGATGCTGCCCGGGGCAGTGATGGAATCACCATCTCTGGAAGTGTTTAAAAACCATGTAGACATGACTCTTAGGGACATGGTTTAATGGTGGCCTTGGCAGTGCTGGGTTAATGGCTGGAGTAAATGATCTTAGAGGTCTTTTCCAGCCTTAATTATTCTCTAATTCTATGCTGCAGCAAAAAGGCACTTCCAGCTGGTGCCCAGGGACCAGGAGGCAAAGTGGGGAGATTGGAGCAGCAATCTCCCGCCCCGCCAGCCTCAGCAGAGAAGTCCCCAGGTAGCGGGATAATTAGCAGCACGCGTGCACACGCCAGGATCTCACTGTCTGCGGGAGGACTCGACACCGCGGGCACTGCTGTGGCAGGGAGCCTGGTCAGGGTAATTACAGGTACCCTGCAGCAGCAGGGCCGAGCGGAGCGGAGCAGAGCACGCTGGCAGGCGGCAAACACCACTGTGTGCACACGCATGTGATTTCCCAGCCTCTCCCCACCACCGCGGGACCATCTGCCTGCAGATTCCCACGCGCTGAGCCGGGTATGCAACATGTGTGGGCCCCGTCCTGCGCGTGGGGGTCCCAGCAGTGGGCGCGTGTGTGGGCTGGGGTATTTGCACCTGTTGGCCGCAGTGCCTGGCTCGGAGCTGGTGCCCGGCATTCTTCAGCTCCTGGGGCTTTGCAAAGGTGGGAGCGGGGCAGAGCTGGAGGCACGTGTCCAAGCCACAGCAACAGCATCTCTGCGGCTGTGCCAGTGGGAAGGAAAACACCTGGGTGTTTCTACCTCCTCGCCGTGCCACCACCCTCTGCCTGGCTGGCTCAGGATCACGTCTGCCGTGGTCAGGATCAGCTCTGCTGCTGGGCAGCATTGCAGCTCTGCCTGCGAGCAAGAGAGTCGGAGAAGTCACAGGGAAATCCCCCCAAAGATCTGCCTTTGTAGGTCCCTGCACCACCGAGCATTGGCCAGATCCAGGCCTACTCCTGCCGAATACTTGGGTAGAAGTGGGGAGGAGAGGGTCCAGAGGGGCTAGGCTCACAGAGAAGAGTGAAAAGAGGGGTGTGGCCCACAGTACACCAGTCTCCCTGGTACCCACACTGGTGTTCCTGATCCCAGCATGCTGGCAGCTTCTCCCCATGGTGCTGCTGAGCTCTTGGTGCCCCAGCCCCAGCCACCCTGCAGTGCAGTGGGGCAGCCCAGGCACTAGAAGGGTGGCTGGTGTGTGGACGTGCTGTATTCCCCCACCAAATCTGGTTCCCCTGTGTGTTCATGTCATAGTCACCCACCTGCACTGCACTGCTGCTGGAAGGTCCCAGCCCACCTCCCTGTTTCCTGTCCTCTCCCAAGCCTACCCTGAGTGCCTTCTGCCACTGTCTACTGTGTGCCTGGAGCTTGGACAGTGTCACTTCTATCCTGACTTGAGTCAGTTCTCAGTTCTGCTGGCCTCCCTGCCCCTGCTAGTGCTGCACAGCTGGACCCTGTCTGCAAATCCAGGGCTGAATGGCTTCACCCTGAACTCAGTCTCCAGACTCCACTGCCTTTCCACAGGCCCCACTGCTCCCCACTCTGCACGCTCCAGACCCCTTTTTGCCTGTGCCCCGTGCCCTGCCTGACTCAGCTTTGTGGGGTGGGACTTCACCCTCACATAGAACCTGGGATGACTTGGGGTCTTGCCAGACTTTGGGAGTCCCCCTTCCCCTGGGGAAGGAGGACCAGGGGCAGTTTTGCCTCATAGCAGCCCAGACACCGAGCAGCCCCTGCATCCCCACATGTCCTTGGGAGAAGGTGTCTCCAGTGCTATTTGTGTCCACCCCTCGAGGCAAACAGAACCACCACCTGTCTCACCATGACCTAAGAGGTGTGGGGGCCTCGACCTTGCTGCCAGGCTGCACTGTGGGGCTATTTTTAGGTCGCCCCCACAGAGGAGCTAAATCTGGGCACAGGCAGGAGCTGCCTGCAAACTCCCGTCTCCACTGAGCCCTGCCAGCACCGAGGGCTGTCACAGTGGGTGGTGGGCACCTTTCCAACCCCTTCCCTTCCCTTGCCCCCAGCCCCCTGCACCCCTGCCCTGATCCTTGACCAACACCCATTCCCCTCACTCTTCTCTTTTGGATTTGCTCCTTGCTGCTTCATTCCTGCAGCAAAACACTGAGCCAGAAAGTACTTCATCCTCTTAGCACCAATGGACGCATCTTTCCCAGCTTCACGCTCCTCTCTGCATGGGGGAAGCTGAGGCATGGAAGCAAGGCTGGTGCAGCTGGAGTGAGGATTAAGCCTTTGTTAGGTGGGAATGGGGAGAGAGCTGGTGGCTAGCATGGAGGCACCCTGGGAGAGGGAAACAGGGCAGAGCATCTGGATGCAAATAGAGCCAGTGGTCCCTGCATGGCTCCAAAATCTCTCTCCCATGGTAGAGAACACATGGCTTGTGCTGGGGTTACGGGGTGCCAGGTTAGAGGTGGGTGCGGGGTGGCGGGTGACACACAGGTGGGTGTAGCGCAGCGCAGCGGGGGCGGTGTGGTGGCTGGGAGCGCAGGACGGATGCGTCGGGGAGCAGCGCAGGGGGGTGCGTTTGTTAGGACTGGATGATTTTCAGGGTGGATGAGGTGCAAGGGGTGGATGTGTTTCGGGGTGGATGTGCTACGGCATGGCTGGCAGTGCAGGGCGGGTGTTATGACCCACGGAGGGTGTTGCAGCAGCTGTGGGCATGGGGTGGGTGGTGGCTTTGAGTGCAGGGATGTTGCAGCAGCTGTGGGAGTGGGGTGGTGTCTGTGGCAGCTGGGGGTGTGGGATGGGTGCTTCTTGGGGGCCATGGGTGCAGGGTGAGCTGTTGTGGTGTGCAGCAGCAGCCTGGGGAGATGGGGCTGCGGAGCCATAGGGTTTGTAGGACTGACTGTTACCTGCCCCGCAGTGTGTCCTCGGTGAAAGGCCCTGCCAGCAAATGAAGGGTCAGCGGGTGCTTGGGCTGGTGCACCCTTGAGCAGGGTCCGCAGCACCCACCTTCAGGGGGATGTGTCAGGCGTGTGCATGGAGCAGAACCCTCTCATGTGCCAGGAGCAAGCTCCCCGATCGTGGGGAAGGATGCGCCTGGTCCCCACAGGCTGCCAGGGTGCCAGGCCTCCTCCCTGCCCTCACCAGGCTGCTGGGTCTTTTGCCCCGCAGTGCTGTGTCTTACTGCAAGCGGCATTAGGGACCCTGGGGGGCAGAGGGGTGGGGTACCAACAGGGAGGACAACCCTGGGACCTCAGAGCCCATGGCTCCATGGTCCCAAGGCTCGGTCTGAAGGGCACGAAGCAGGGCTGGGAGGAGCTGCCATGGCTCAGGCATGGCTCTGGCACAGCTCTGCACACTCTACCAGCTGCTGCCTGCCTGGGGTGAGGGGACCAGGCTGCAGAGGCAGCAGGCTCTGCTTAGGGGATATTGCATTCCACCTCCTTGAGCTGGCTGCAGATGGCCACAGGGGTCTGGCAGCATCCCCTTGTCCCCTCTCCCGGGCAGACAGCACACACCGGAACTGTGGCACTGCTAGGACTGCTGCTGCGAGGTGATCCATTTGCCATGGGGCAGGGAGGTCCACGGCTGATGGTACCCTCCCACCCTCTGCAGGGCTGTGGGAGTCCAGTGGGGATGTCGGGCAGGGGCGGATGCTGTGTCCCAGCCCTGGGGACACCAAGCCAGTGGTTGCTCTCCCCGCCGGATCAGGTTGCCCGTCCTGCCACGCTATGGCAGATTTCATAGGTGTGTCGCACTCTTTCATCTCTCAGAGGGGGATGAAAATGCCATGACAGCAGAGTCCCTTCCTCTGCAGCAGACACAGCTCCTGCCCAGCTCTGCACTTCTCCTTTTCCTCTCCCTCCCCCGCCCCTCTCCCACATATGGGGGTACTCACATGAGGACCCCGATGCCTGGGCAGGACCCTCTCACCCCATCCTCATCCCCACTCCCAGGCATCCCATCCCAGGAGCTCTAGTCACCCTCCCTGGCACCAGGATCCCGGGGGCAGTGGGGCAACCCACCCAAGGGTGACACAACATGTGGACAACCCATGCCACGCACCCAGCAAAGCACCCACAATGGCAAAAAAAACCCCCACTTACCAGGATCAGGGTCGCTCTGGGAACACGAGCCCTAGACAGCAGTCCACACGATGCCCATCGCCGCTGCTCCTGGCCACGAGCCCCTCTCCACCCGCGGGTGCTCACCGCATGCTGTGCCCCGCGTGCAAATCCCTGTCAGGAGATGGAGCGGCGAGGGTGGTACCCGGGAAGCCAGAGCTCTGCACTTGCTGCCGGAGGATGCAGGAGGCAGCGAGATGCTGGGAGCGGATGCCTGTGTCTAGCGCACGCACACACACACACACACACACACGCACACACTCTCAGAGGAAGCAGGGAGCTTGTGACTGGGGCTGAGCAGATGCAGCCTGGTTTGCTGTCCCTGTACCAATTGCTGCCCGAGCCGTGTTAAAAAGCTCTCTGAGAAACGAAGATTTTTTTTAACCGGGCTGACGTGTGCTGGAAGATACCAATAAAAGCTTTCCCTGCATCTCCTTTGGCCCCCTGGGTTGAACCGCCTTTCTTAGAAAAAACCTCAAGGATTACAGAGATGGGACTGCATCCAAGGATGAGCAAAGGTCTCATCTGCCCCCGCTGCGGGGTCTTCCCCAGACCAGTGCGCCAGTCACAGGCTACCTGCACCTGCTTTAACCCAGTGCCTGCTGGTCAGTGTTGCAGGCAGGCTGTCCTTCCCACACTACGGTGCAGCAGGGGCACAATGGCTGCTGGCTACGCGTAGCCTTGTGTGCCTAGTTCAATGTAAAACCTGGGGTTTTTGTTCTTCTAGTGTCCAGGACTTGATATATCACCTGGGTGGACTCCACAGGGCTGCAGGAGGGCTGGGGGCTCATGGGGGGTGTGAAGGAGGTGACGGGGTAGGAGAGAGGAGGGCACAGCTCTAATGCAGCACCTCTGAAGGCAGGATATCTGATCCACATGCATCCCCAGCTGCCCCACATCAGCTTGGTGGAGATGGTCACTCAGCCCCCTTACACCTTACTGGAAGGGGGTGCCACTGGTAAGGAGCTGTGCTTTCCCCTTCAGGAATAGACAGGTCTACATGGGGATGATTTAGGGTGAAACAGACTCTGAGCCCTCCTAGGAGCAGCTCCCATCCAGGCTTGGGATTTGTGCTGAAGGTGAGAGCAGAGTGGCCTGGGCAGTGGAGATGCTGCAGGGCTGCCCTGCTCCTTGACCAGGCTAGATACAGCAGGTCCTGTCCTGACTAAGGGAGGGGGAAGCTTTGCTCAGCCCCACTGCGCTGTTCCTGTTCCCAAGATACTGCCTAGGGGGAACCCCTCATCCCAGCCTGACATCCTAGCCCTGCCAGCCCCTGCACCCTCCACTGGGTAGGCCCTATCAGGCTCCAGGTCTGCCAGCCCCAACGAACAGTGGATGTGTCAACAGCAGTGAGCAGCAGTGGAGAGGTGGGGATGTCACCTTTCCCATACAGAGAGCATCGGGAGCATGGAGTGGGAGACCTGAGATTAAGAACCATTTGATGACTGAAGCTTCCTGGCTTCTGGAAGATGGGCAGCACCATCCCTGAGGTCCTCTACACCCTGAAGAAACCTGTGGTGGATGCAGAATCCAACACCCCTGGAGTGCTCTGCATCCCCAGAAGCAGGTCACTGGGACGGGGCAGCCCTGATGGGACCAGGTTCCACATGCTTGTACCACATGCTGGTGCCAGGATAGTTCTTGACCCTTGACTGCTATTCCACACCCTGTGCCAGCCCTCCCTAGGCTTATGGGCACTGACACTGATCCTACAATACCCATATCTTCATTACAGACACTTCCCATGTCTCACCTGGGAGTAAGCTGAGACCATCTGCAGCTCATGTCACTTGCAAACAGATCCAGAAGCTGGGAAAGGCAGCATCTGGGTGCTGTGCTGGGATCTGAGGTGGTCCGTTGCTCCCTTCCCCACGGCTAGGGATGTACAGAGCCAGGCCGGAGACAGGATTTATCTGTTTTCTGCTTGTGGCTGTCAGGTCCTGTCTTGCTTCACTCCATCAGCTTCAGAAGCCTTAATGGAGCCTCTGTGTGCCCTGCCCTGGCCCAAGGTGCCTCTCTGTGCTTCATCTTTCCTCAGGAATGCTTTCCTTTAGGGTGGATCACATTTTGCATTATTTGGCCTGGGGAGCATGGTGGAAAGGTGTTGGGATGGGCGTGGGGTGGAGACAGTGGATGCCAGCTGTAAGGGCGGCCAGCGGGAAACATCTTCACAGACGAACCTTGGCCTCAGAGGACTAGAGAAGAGTGCGTGGGCAGGCTGTGAAAGCTTTTAGTGCCTCTGTGGGGAGGGCCCTGCCCTGGCAGTCCCGGGGCCGAGGGCAGTGGTTCCTGGAAAAGCAGAGGCAAGGAGGAGCTCCAGTCCCGCTCCTGCTCCAGTTGCCAAAGGCCTTGGGGATCCTGCTGAAGGTAGGTGCGGTGTCCCCCAGAATGAGAGCTACAGGCCAGATCCGCTTCTGCAAGGACACCCTGTGCCAGATTAAGGATCGTCTCGCACCCTTTGGGGAGGAGGAGGCCACAGTCCCCTGTCCTCTCTGAAAAGCCACAGCGTGGTTGGCTGCTCACTGGAGCGGCGCAACCGGCAACAGGCTGGGGAAGCTCCTGACAGGGAGCCGGCAGAGCCGGTCTGCTGGAGGAGGGCTGCAGGGGCGGAGGTGAGAGCTGAGCTGCAGCGGGAATGTGCATTTTCGTCAGCTCCTCTCCCCGCTCCAAAATCTCGCATGACGCCCGCGTGTAGGTCACTGGCTGCTGCGGCGGCGCGGCGTGTGGGCTCACCATCTGCGGCTGCTTCTGGAGCGCGCCGGCCGCGAACGCTGCCCCGGCGCACCCCGCCGCCTGCCCAGCCCCCGGGCCCGCAGCTGCCAGCAGCCTGGGGGGGACGCGGGGCGGGGGTCTGCCCTCCGATGGGGAGGGAGGGGGACCCGAAGTTTTGGCAGGAACAGCAGCCTCGGCGCGCCTGCGCGAGCCGGCGCTCCTGCCAGTCAGCGGGGGGTGATGGAAAAGAGAACTTGTCAAAATAGCGAGATATCTTTTTTCAGGAGATTGCAAGTTTGGCTGATGGAGATAATAGTGTTGATGCGCTGCAGGGAGGGTTCAGAGAGGCATCGACTCCCCTCATGGTAGCTGTTTGAGGAGGGAAGGATGATACCAAAATCAGCGTGAAATTGGATAAAAACCGGCTGCCTGATGGGCTGCCGTGTCAGACTGCAGTCAGGAAATGGCAGAGCATAGCCCATCACCTGGAATAAGCGGTGCAAGAGAAAGCCTGTGAGCGAGGCAGACCATGCCTGCCTCTCTCTAGCTGTCACAGCCCATGCCCCCCATATGCGTGGGCTCCATGCAGGGAAGGGAGCTCAGGATCTTTCCCATGGAGCTGGTCCGGGTTGCAGACATGATTCTGCTCTCCACTGGCAACCAAGCAGGAAACCTCCTAGTGCTGGCTGCGGACAGCACCTCCCAAGGCCACCTGCCGATGGCTGTCCTTCATGTTCACTGACAGTTGTCCATCCTGTCCCTGGACATTCACACAGGCTCATTGATGGCAGTCCATCACACTCCTGGTCATCAGTCAGGTGCTGTGCAGGGTGCTGATGGCTGTCCATCATGTTCTCACATCAAGGCCAGATCATTGACTCTGCCCTTTGCTCCCTACGTTGATGCAGCTGTCCTCTGGTGATCTCACACCCTGACAGCTCAGCCATCGATCCCCACAGCCTCCAGCTCCCTGCAGCTCAAACCTGAGGGTGGAGGGGAGCTGTGGCCCTGTGCCACCTACCCCAAAGGTTTAAACCTGCTTCCCTTGGGGAGCTGGATCCTGGAGAATCCTAGGCTGCTCTGACACCTTCTCTCTCCCAGTCCTGTCTCCACCAATGTCCCCCCCACCAGGTGTGTGTGTGAGGCTGCAGTGCTGCTGCCATCGCAAATTGGTGATAGGGTGGTGACTGCTCCTTGGCTCCTTTCCCTTCATTCATCCTGCTGTGATTTTTGTGATGGTGATGGGGACAGGGATCATCCTGGCTTTTGCCCTGCCCTCAGTAGCCAGAGTGCCGTAAGCAGGAGCTGCCAGATGGTGCCCAACATGGGTGCAGCCCCTCCTTTGGCCCCCATCAACAGCTACGCAGTAGCAAATCTAAAGTAGGTTAAGACACCGCGGATGCTGGCTGTGTGCCTCACGGCTGTGGCACCGAGCTTTTGTGCTCTGAGTTTTTCCCTCCCATCTCAGAATGCAGAGCTCTTGCCGGACATCATTACTGAGCAGCCCTGTTTACACTGCCAGGGTGCAAACGCTGGTTTTGCCCCGGGCCCCCAACGGCTTTTGTGGTACTCAGAAATCCCCCAGTGCAAAAGCTTGGAGTAGAACTTGTCTATCTGTCATCAGACACATAGGACCACGGAGTTTGCAGCCGAGGTCTGCCTGGATTCACAGCACAATTCCAGCTGCAGCATGGCCAGGCACCACTTTGTGTGGATAGGAGGCACCCCTCCTTTGTCCAGCTGCAAATTTGGCCTCAGGTCCTACTCCAGCCTGATCCAACAACCTCTCCTGGAGCATGAGCACACTGTGCTTCCCAGGGTGGTTTTAGCTCCTTCCAGGGCCCTGACCTGGTACAGAGTTGAGTGCTGCTTCCTTCTCATCCTCATCTGTGTCTGCTGCCATTCCTACCTCACTGCCACATCCCCACATCTGCTGGGCTGAGCCATAACAGATGTCCAGATCTGCTGGACATGCATCTCCAGGCATGCAATGCATCCTACAAGCTTCTCCAGCTGCCGGAAGGAGAAGATCCAGCCTAGATCCAGCCCATCTATCCTCTCACTTGTCCACTTCCAGAGCTGCGTGCTACTCCCTGCTCCGTGCTATAGTCCTGCAGTCACAGGTTGGCTGTTCCCTTATCCTACAGGACGGGGCTCTGAAGAGCCTTGGAAAGAGTGTGAGGTGCTCAGTACTGTGTTACCTTGTGCAGTCATTTGCCCATATTACTCCTCCATAAGCTGCCTTCATCCCCATGATAAGGGAGAAAAGCTGATGGAGACAACTGTTACGACCTGGGGAGGGAGTACAGAGAAAGGATGTGGTCTGACAGTGTCTGAGCACCAAAACTCCCCATGAGGAGCTGGGGGGAAGGTTCAGGGGTGAGGGAAGCAGGGGCATGAAGGAGGTGGGAGGAAGCCAGCAACCCATCTTGCCCAGAGGACATACTCCACGACTTGGATCTGCAGGAAGGTGTTCCCCAAGCTTGTGCTTATCCTGGGATACCCTTCCTTGGAGTGGCAGGTCCCTGCAGAGCAGCTGGGGCAGGGAGTCGTGGGTCTTCCATCTTGTTCCTGCAGCTGGCGGCTTGCCAGGCCTGACCCTGATGAGATGAGGGTGCTCCCGCTGGACAGATAATAGCTGAGCAATTTAGAGCTCTCTAATCTAGGAGTACTCTTGCAGGCATCAGCTAAATGACCTTCTTCACAGGACCACTCCAGCCAGCTCCCAGACAGAGGGCATCCCTCCCAGCCTGTCCCCTCTGCTCTATCTGCAAGTCCCAGAAAATTTGAGTCAGACCCCATGACTGTCCAGGGACCCTCCTTTCCTAAGCAGGGACGTGGGTGCAGTCAAATAGTGGAGACTGCTGCAGGGACTTGTCCCCCAGGACACTGATGGGCTCTGGAGAGCAGGATGAGCCCTTGGAAGGGGGAGAAGTATCGAGGCTGGGTTGGTGGGGGGAGTGCTCGGTTTGGACTGCGGACAGTTGCAGGGTGTGGGTTTGTAACCCCACAGCACCTTGCAGGACATGCACTCAGCCCCACAGAAATGCCAGCCCTTCCTGCTGCCCACCCCGCAGCCTGGCTGTCACCCTGCAGCGTCACCCATCCCCACACCCTCCATCTCTGCCACAGGCCAGTGGAACATCCTCACAGAGGAGCTTTTCAAGTGGAACGGAAACGCCTAATGAAGGCCGACTTCATTAACCAGGGCTGTCACCGGGATGATTGCTGC
>VZTF01005106.1:63149-92541 GCA_013397755.1 Cnemophilus loriae
GGTGGGTGGGAGAATTAAAAGAGAAGAGGAAGCCAAACAGAGGGTTGATGGGAGGGGAGAGAGTAAAAGGGCTGCCTGTGCCTCTTTCACTACCCCACGCTGAGTCCTGCAGGGCAGAAAGCTCTGATTAAAACAGCTCTTGCTGGGACTCAGAGGCTTTTTGGGGAACAAAAAAATGCCCCTGCCTGCTGGAGACTGTCTGGGGCACTGTTGGGGATGGGATAGTATTGGTTCCTTCAGCAAGGTGAGGGGAGGGCTGCGAGATGAGGGTGCCCAGGATCCTGAGCAGGATGGGGGTGCTGGTTTTCGGGACCTATCACCCCCAAAGTTGCTTGGGCTGGTGGTGCAGGCAGATAGTGGGATGGCTTGGTGGAGGAGGTTTAAAAAGGTGGCTTGGGGTGTGATGTGGGGCAGATCTTACAGTTCAGAGGGTCTGTCCCCTCTTTGTCCCCAGCCTGCTGTCATCTCAGGGTACAGAGCAGGATCCCTGCTCCCAGGAGCATTGGCCCCTGCTGGCATGCGCCTGCCCTGCTTTCTGGAGCTGAGTTGACTCTCTGCCCTGTTTCCTGGCTGTGACCCTGTCCCTCCTCTCTTCCAGCTCCTCCAGCCCTGCCAAGCAGGCTCTGGACTGCTTTTTTGTGCCAGCACTGGTATGGCATGAGCCCTTCTTTGCCTGCTAGCCCTGCTGCAGCCTCTCAGCAGTGGCCTGCATGAAGCAGTCAAGGGAACTGCCTCAGGAGGAGAAATGGAGGTGGATATGTTTTCCTTCTCCAGTTCATCCAGCTTCCTCTGAAAACCCATTTAACAGATCAAAATTTTATACTCTGAGCCATGCTGGAGCCCAGAGCAGAGCAGATTTTAGTTACTTGGAGATTTTGAGCAAAGTAGGGCCATTGCATGGACAGGACACAGGTGCTGCAGGTACACAGGGGAGATGGTGAGGAGGCAGGGCAAGTCAGAGAAAGGATGACATATAAGAAAACCAAGTTTTTGAGGGTGACATGTGGCCTTTTTGGCATCCCTTCTCTTTGAATGGCCCTTGCTCTGGCATCTGATTGCTTCTGCCCAGTTCCTCTCCCCCTGGCTGGGCTCTGACACCCACCTGAGTGTCATGTGAGCCTGGTGGTACAGGGCCATGGCCCTGGCTGTGGAGGAGAGGTGGACAGTCCCTTTTTCCTTTTCATTGCTAAGGTTTCAACATATAGGACTGCATCCCTTGAAGCCCCCCTGTTCCTCCTCCTCTGGGCTGAGCAAATCACTCCATCCCTTCACGCTGGCGATGTGGCTCAGCCGTGAATCACTGTGGGCAAGGCTGCTTCTCAGGAATTTCTTGGTCTCTGGAGAAGACCCCATGCACCATGCTTCCTCCTGGCCATGCACCTCCTCCCTGCCATACTTTGCTCCTCAGAGGCCCCAGCTGTCCCGAGACCAGCACTTGTGGAGGGAAGGGACTGGAGGAAATCTGTTTCTCTGGAATAAGCTCTCTCCTTCCTCTCCCAGGCATCTATGCAATATTCACATGCCCCGACAGCCAGCACCACCAGAAACTGTCTCCTCATCCTCGTCACAAGGGTTTCAGGGGCCTGTGCCATGCCTAATGGCCTGGAGGACCCTGCCCTCACCATAGCTCCTTCCCATGGCCTGTGGATCCCCTCTGAGTCCCCTGTCTCACGTGTTATTTCTGTGGTGACAAGAGCTGCTGAAGTGGCCATGGTCTGTGGGATGGCTACTGTGAGCCTTGGGCTGGGAGCAGATGCAGAGGTCAGCAGCAGGAGTGTAGCCCAGGCTTTACAGGGGAAGCTCTGGGATTACCTGCACTGCCTGGGGCTTTGCAAGCAGCCCGAGACAGCTCAGCCAGCACAGTTAGCTTATCAGCCTTGCTGAGCACCTCTGAGTGGCCCAGATGGCTTTCTGCTGACAGAGTGCAGCCCTGGCAGCTCTCATCTGCTGGAGATGGTGTGTGGGCAGATCCCCTGCCTCCTCCCATACACCCTCAGGGGCTGGTGTGGTCAGTGCTGGGTACTGGGACTCACCCAGACCTTGCCACAGTGCAAATCTGGGCATCAACAGGGCAGGAAGGCAAATCTTTCCTCTCCAGGCTCTGTGTGTGCTGCTAGCTCCATGGATGGAGCAATCTGGGAGGTCTCAGTGGGGTGCCCTGTGCCATGGGTTATGTTTGTTGGGCAGGATACCCTGGTGTATCCCTCCTGGATCCTGCATCCTGCCTGGGGCTTCCCCACTATGGACCAAACACGAGTGAGGAGCTGGGACAAGGACTTCCGTGGTCATAGTTGTGCCACAGCCACCAGGACAGGCTGCGACCTCCTAGCTGCTGCCTGCTTTGTCACAAACATCATGCTTTGTTCTCCATCTTCACTATGCGTCCTTCTGACAGGGAAAAGCCTCCAAGCCATTATTCTTGGGCTGTTCTCCCCTGCAGATTCAGAAGGAGATGGTCAGTGTGACCGCTGTGCAGGTGGTGGGGAGAAGGAATGTAGTGTCCCACGACCCTGCATCCCACCCCACGAAGCTCTTATGTAGCACATATGGGCCTCTGAGTGCTGGACACAAGACTCTTTTCTGGGCAGCTCTGTCTGTGAGTTTTACATCTGCTTGCAACATTTCCAACGGCTTGATTTACTGTAATTCCTCTGGAAAGCAACTTTTGTGATTGCTAGCCTGGAGATCTCAAGCTGGACTTAAACAACAGGATCCTAAAGAGGCCATGAATAATTGAGACTAATAAATATTAATAACTGTGGCAGGGCATGTAATTGCAAGGAGTGTTCTGGAAACACAGCTCTGCAGGCAAATGTGCACTCTCGGCAGGCCAGGGCAGAGCTCAGTTAACACTGGTGCTGCCGGGCCGTGCAGAGCTGTGCCTGGCAACCAACCCTGCCACCCTCCCCTGGGGTTACTGGTGGCCAAAGTCAGGGGATGCTGGCCACCGTATAAGTTTATAGCTGTCTGTATTTAGCAGAGGGTCTCTCTCCCTTAACCTGATCTCCTGTTGACTGAAGTCAGTCTATGGATGCTCCTGGCTCTTTGTCCCCAAATACCAGATCATCTGTCTATGGCCAGATTTCAAACAGGACTGTCCCATGCATCAGAAAAAATGTGCACTGCAAAATCTGGCTCCCAAGGCCAAGTGATATTAAGAAGGCACAGTATAAGTTTTGTACGACTTAACGAGTCCTCCAAAGCTGGGATGAGTGAAGACAAGACCAAGGGAAGGGATTTGCACGGATTTTCTATTTGTGACAGGACAGTGATGGGGACTGCATGTGGCCACCTCTCCTGACTAAGGGATGTCCTACAGGGAAAGACTGAACTTGTCACTTGAACCCTTGCTGAGCCATTGATCAGATCTTGAGCAGATGCAGGATCCTGCCCAAAGTAGCTGGGCTTTTTGGATGAAGTGTAACAACAAAGCTAAAGACAAAACCCAGCCATACTCTTCCTGGGGTGCTCTAGTCCCTCACCGAATCCCATGCCTGAAACAATGCTCACCCTTGTGGCTTTGCTAATACCTGATCAAACCCTGCATTTCCCCGTCTTGTCTCTGCTTTTCAAGGCAGATGAGGAAAAGGAGTCAAGAAGAAGTCACAAGTGCTTGCATGGAAGGGCTCAGTCTGCAGCAGTGCTGTGAGTGGGGTTGAAACGTGTACATGAAGGCTTTGCCAGAGCTTTCTGGGTGTTGCAGTTCAGGGTGGGGGCCTTGTGGACCTGCCCCTTTGCAAGAAACCATTGGCTTTGCTACCTGATGCTGAGGTTGTGATGAAGGCTTCTGTATGGTATACAGAGGAATGGAACAGAAAAAACTCTGAGCTTAGGGCAAGAGCTGGGGGCAATTTGAGTAGGACGTTGTCCACAAGTTTCTGCTTGAAAATTGTGGTGCTTGGGCAGCTGAAGGCTTGTGAATGCTTGGCAAGGGTATTGTATCCTCTGCAGGAGCTTCTCCCACACTGAACAAGTGCTTCTTTTCCTCAAGCTGCCTGGCTGTTGAGACTGCATCTTGCAAATGCGGTTTCAGACAATAACAGCTTGCAATTATGCAGCGCTTTCAAAACCAAGATATCCTGAATTTCGTTAACGTCTTTGTGTAAAACTAGCTGAGGCTGCTTTTGGGATGCAAAGCTCCAGCCTGTGCGGAAACGTCGCAGCTGGATCACCCAAATCTTTATTCTGTTCTGGAGATGGATCATCCTGAAGGAGATTTTAAGGCGTTGCTGTCTGCCTGGGACATACTGCCTGGGCTCAGCCAGAGCAGAGGGTGCACAGAGACATCCTGTGGTCTCTGACCCCCACTTTCTGTGATTTCTGTTGCAATATGGGTTCATGAGGAGGGCTGAGGGGTGGGGATTATCCATACTGCAGTCAAAGGGCTCTGTGCTCCCTGCGGGATAGAGAGATGTGACTTGGTGAGGATCAGAACAGGAAGTGGGAATCGCTGTGAGACCCACTATGGGGCAGCATCTCAGAAAGCATTTCTCATCATGCAAAGGGCAAGCAAGGATTTCCCAAGGGAAAGCTGTGCTGGACTCCAAGGGTCACCACCAGCAGCTCAACAGCTGGTGGATGGCCAGTAATGACTGAAGCACCTGGAGGGTGACACAGGGCTTTCCATCAGCAACGGGGATACCCACAGGGGATGAACCTTCGGCCAAGCCTCAGGTGCCACTAGACGAGGGTGGCTGACACCTGACACGGCCTCAGTGCAAAGGGATTAGATAAATGCGAACACCAAGACCCTGAAATTCATCAAGGGGGATACACAGTGCAGCCCTGAGGTACAGCGAGCCCAGGCAGGGAGCAGAGCATGGAGTGGCAGTGGTGGTGGGAAGGACCTATGTGTTATCGTGGACACTGCGCTGGATGTGAGCCAAGAGAGCACTCTTGTCGTGGCAAAGGGAAACCACATCCTGGACTACATTAGGAGGAGAGTGTCCAGAAGATTGAGGGAGGTTATTATCCCCGCTCCTTGGCACTGGGGGGGATGCACAGATCGCGGAAGCTGTTCTTGAATTGCTCCTAACAGCGGCTCTCCCCCAGCTTCCTCTGTTCATACTGGGAGGTGAAAATACAGACGATGATACAGGGGTTACTGCAGGAGCAATAAAAGAACTGTTGTGTTATCCCAAGGCACTTGGAGCACCTGCTTGGGAAATACATAGTCTTTCCCAAGTCCCATATAGTTCAAATGACACATTTGGGGAAACAAGGATCTTTACACTAGGATATTAACTTGTCTTTTGGATGAAAAATTAATGAAAAATGTGGCTGTGAAGAGCCTGGGGTTTTTTTCTGTGATAACAGATACCCCAAAACATAGGAATACTGAAATGCTTCCACTCTCTCTGAGTTGCTGTGCAGTCGCTCTCCAACTGAAAGGCAGTAATACTTCATCTGCTGTACTGCTTTCAGGATACAAATTGCTTCAGCTGTAGTTGAAAGTGTGAAAAAGTGAGTGGTCAGCATCTTGGCCGACCATTGCTATGTGCAGCTGACAGTGCTGGAGCTCTTTGAGGAAGCAGGCAGCAGAAATCAGTATTTGCCAGGGGCTGACTGCCCAGAGTGCATGTTGCATGGAGAGTGCTCGCATCAGTGTTTTCTTAGTCTTTTTTTCCTTCCAACTGTGTCCAAAATTTGGTGTTTCAGATGAAACCCATCTGTCATGGACAGGCACATTTGCCCCGCCAGGGTTAACTTACTACCCTGTGGCAGAGAGGAACCCAAATAATTTTGGGGGTTATCACAGGTATCTCTGCACGGGGTGTTGTGTTTTGTGGGTTCCCTGAGGCAGGTGACGCCTGGAGAGGAGTACTCTCACTGCTGGGTGACGCCATTACCATGCTGTCAACACTTCAGAGGGATCCAGCATCACGTGGCAAGGCTGGCAAGGAGGCACGCACCAGAGAGACAGTGACATGGGCGGGCTGGTGACAAGTGGCTGGGGCAGTCTTTCAAGCCAGTGGCATGGGCAGGCTTGTGACAAGTCGCTCTGGAGGTGGCAAGCCTCATTCAACAGGGAATCGAGGGCAGGACTGGATGCCCTGGGACAGCTTTGCCCCAAGCTCCTGCCTTCATGGGTGATTGCAGAGCATCAATCTCCAAATCCGCTCCACTTCTCAAAGCTTTTAAGCTCCCTGGGCTTTACTATGCTCAAAGGCAGCTGCATGAAAGAATATTTTCCCTTTGTAAACAGACGCAGCGACCTGCTTAGCATCGATCCTGTGAGGCAGGGCTTCAAATTCAATTTGTTTCCATCATATCTGTGAATAGTTCGGTAAATTGATTTTTGAGAATAAAAATGTATTGGCAGTGATTATAGCTGATAAATATAATTTAAAATAATAAGATGAGGCTTATGATCATTGAATTGTTCACCTGAGGGATATGAAACATGTACAATAAACAGTATTTTTCTAAGATGCCACTTAAAGCTCTGACCTTTATTTTTCATGAGATTACTCCAATTTCCATCTCTTTTTCAAGGGAAGAAGCCCTGAAAAAGTCATGGAGTGCAGCTGATGATCCCTAAACCTGCAATTTATGCGACTGTTGTAATCTCCGCACAACCGTAACTGATGAATATGCATCACATCATTTCTATGCGTGGCAGAAAGTAACCTACTTCTGTCCCCTAACAAGCTGTGGTAGGTCTGGCTGCATATTTCTGAGACTCTGTGCCCTCAGTGGGGCTGTGGGATTTCAGGGAGGGTGGGGACACCACAGGAAAACCCTGAGTCCAGACTTGGTCTGCAGGTTAAGACCATATCTTAAGACCATATCTGTTCCATGGGTGCCACTGTGCTGATCTGTTCCTGCCTCCTCTTAAGACCCACTTAAGGCATGGTTTGGGGGACAGTGAGGCAGCAGCCTTCTCAGGGTGGCTGGGAGGATGGTGGCCACCCCAGAGGTGGCCCTAAATTAATACCTTGAAGCCAAAGCCGCAGGAATGTGATAGACACAGAAGAATGGCCAAGTGACACTCTAATGAGTGTTAATGGGAGGTAGGAATTAAATCCTGCTGGCTTGTTAGCAAGGGAAGAGGTGCCATCTGCTATGGCTGGCAGGTTCCCTGCCACAGTTTGTGGAGGAGGGGCTACTGCTCCTGTGGGGATGTGGGGAGGCAAGACCTGTGTCTGGGAGGGTCCATGCTGCTTCGCATGTGAGAGCCAGGAGCCAGTGCTGGGGAGTATTGTGTGTGAGAGCTTCCTTTGCCAAGATGGGATCTGCCTTGGCACTAGGAAGAGTCCTTGTGCACTCTCATTTTATCCATGGCCCTCCCCAGCACTTTCCAACCTGATGAATAAGGCAGCAGGACTGGTAGCAGAACTGGCAAGAGGATGAGCTTTGATCCTGCCAAAGAAGGCTGGTGGCCTCTCTGTGAGTGCCCACTACCTGGACTCTTTCCTCCCAGCCTGCTGGCAGTGACACAAGGATGCTGGCTGGGCTCTCCAGGCATAGCCAGTTGCCTGCAGGTCCTGATTGCCCCCAGGCCGTTCAGGACTGAGAGATTTGGGGCTGCAGGCCGGGCAGTGGAGCTTGAAGAGCTGTGGCTATTGCTGGAGAACACTGTGTGTGAGATACTTCTCCTGGATGGAGGAGAAGTTGCTTAGGGTCTCCTGGTTTGTCTCTGGTCCTCCCAGCCCCTCCCAGTGCAGCCTGCAAGGCAGCAGAACCTGGAGCAGGACCAGCTTTGATCCTTCCCAAGGAACATGACCATCAGACCAATCCCACCACACCATGCTCACGCACAGCTGAGGACAGGAACCAGCCTCATGCTGCCATGCCTGGGGTCCTCTCAAATCTGGAGCTGAGCCAGCAAGCAGCAAGCATCAAGCACGCAGCAGGAAGATGGCTGGAGATTAGGCTATGAACCTTTCTGGAGCAGTGCAGTGGTTCATGGAGAGGCTGCACTGGCTGCTGCCCAAATTCCTGCAGGTGGTGACTGGCCCCTGTGTCCAAAGTGCCTGGCTAAGCCAGAGCAGGTCGCACGTCAGCATCCCTGCGAGGCTGACTCATGCCCTGCGCTGCATCCTTGCCCACCCAGTGCCCAGCGACTATCATGGCAGTGCTTCCTCTGGCTGCAGTGGGGCTGCTGCCTCAGCCTGGGGCACCGGGTACCTCTGCCCTTACTGCTCCGCAGTTTGTCCTGCTCCTTCCCCCAGCCTGGCCACTCCTGTGGAATGCAGCTGAGCCTCGCTCCCCTGAGAGCAAGGAAAGCAATGTCTGTATTCAGTGTTTGGGAAGAAGTAAGAAAGACTGTGAAATACTTTCCAGTTTATCAGGCACTATAGGGGATGCTAGAAGACATACACCAAGGGCAAATATTTCAAAAGTAGCTGCCTGTATAAATTGTACCCAAGAGCCCAGTAAAATGGGCTAAGGGATCTTAGCTGCAATAGTCTTTATTTCTTTTACAATTGGAATTTCCCTGGTGCTCCCAGGAGGTGCTGGGGCTGACAGACCTCTGCTGGGTATCTCTCTGCTCAGGCATCCACATTCCCCAAAGCACAGAACATCCTTCATGTGAGTCAGGCCCACAGAGATGACACAGCTCTTACTACAAGCATCTTGAAAGAAGACTGGCTGTTTGCTCTTTCTGGGAAAAGCATGAGCAGAGTGAAACAAAGCCAATGCAATTCCCATATGAGGTTTTAAAGGGTAATGGGAACACATCCCACGGGAAGGGGTGCCCTTTGTCTAGCTCTCCACTTCTGCCTCCTCCATCCTTGTGATGAGAAGCTTGTGGAGAGAGATCACTTCTCCCTCAGCATGAGGACACCCTGTGTCTTGCTGTTGGGAGACAGCACCTCTTTTTGGTGTGCATGGATTTTGACGGGGCTTCTCTTTTCTGTAGCCCTTTGGAGATTTGACCATGAGTCTACAGAATCGTCCCCCACAAAGAAAACATCCTAAAGGTGCTTGGTTGCTGCTTCTTGCCAACCTGCCTCACAAAACAGGTCTCCAGAATAACTTCCAACTCATTTTGTCAATTCCACAGCTTTTTACAGCCATTTCTGATCATTTCCTGTGCTATGAAAGGTATTCCAGGTACCCTAGGAAATGCAGTGGAAGTGGGAGTCCCTGTGAGAGTTTGGAGACATCAGGTTGCCCTGAGCTGGGGAGAACCAGGAGGTGGCTTGGGAGAGTAGGCATTGGTAGCCATCTGCGAGGAAGTGACACCTGCCAGGGTATTCCTCCAGGACCAGCTCTGGACCTGATGATGTTCAGCATGATAGGAAATGAATGTTAAACGGTTGTAGATGAAATCTGCAGGCACAAGGAGACAAGCAAGGAGCTAAAACATTGCGAGGACTGGGCATCTACACAGCCACCAGTGAGACCTGGGGTGTGAGAAGCTCATCTGATGGCTCCCTCAGGCTGTGGGCTTTTTGAGACTGAGGAGAATGCATCCTGCAGCTGCTTCATTCCTGTAGACATCCAAAGAGGCAGGAAACCCAGTTCTTTTCTGGATCTGTTTTCTGCAAAAGACCTCCTCCACTGCTTTGCCCTGTGAGGTTTTGGGCAACACAGAAACATGGGCTGCTGCTGTGCCGGGCATCACTCACAGGTTCTTTGAACACACAAAAGCTGACCATCATTTTGAGGCTGCCACAGCTATAGTTTTGGCAACACTGCTGAGCTGCTAAAAGGCAGAAGAACTCAACTCTTTCCTGCTGATCTCGGGAAGTGATTGCCCTCCTTTACTGACCTCTTATTACGCCACATCTGGGTAATGTGTTCAGTTTTCAGCCCCCTCAGTACAGGAGAAACATTGATAAACTGGAGTGAGTTCAGCAGAAGCCACTAAAATGGCTTGGGCTGGAGCTCCTGCCCTGCAAGGAGAAGCTGGGGAGCTGGCTTGTCCAGCTGTGAGAAGGGGTGGTTTGGGGGAGACCCAAGAGCATCTGTGGGTGGATTATTGAGAAGATTAAGCCAAGCGTTTAATGGAGGTGCACAGCGGGGGGCGTGAGAGAGAGTGATCTAGCTTGTAGCATAGCAAAATTATCCCCACGGGCACAGTCATGTGCTTGGAGAGGGTCCTGGAGAGCTGGAAGGATCTCCAGCCTTAGATGGCTTCAAGATGCAGATGGGCATCCTGTGCAACCTGGTCCAACCAAAGTGATTCTGTGATTCTCTGATCACACCGCTGCCCCTGTTTTGTATGGAAGGTTGGACCTGAGACCTTGTTTGGTCTGCGAGTACCTGAGGTGGATTTGTCAGTCTGTGAAGGTGTAGGAAGGAGCCTGGGGAGATCAGCACCTGAAAGTGGTCTTGTGCAGAGGGAGCCTGAAGGAGGAGTAGGAGAAAGCTGGATACTTGGTGGGAGGACAGCCTGCTCTACCTCAGGCCTGCTCTACCACCAATCCCTGGTGCCTGGTCTGAAACTGAAGGAGAATTGGCCTTGGCAAGGACCTGCTTGGAGCACAAGATGCTTGGAGCTGGTGGAGAAAAACAGGACCAAACAGCATAAGGAGTCAGATAAGCTTGGATAAGAAATAAAGCCAATTTCTATCATATTCTTCTGGATTTCGACTCATCCAACATGCTCTTCTGCCAGCTCCAAAGGAGATGGGAGAGGGGAAATTAATGGAACTGCTTGGAAAGCATTTGCAAATGCTTTGGCCTCATGCAGAGGGCTGTGGGACAAGGGTCTGAAAGTGGTGTGGGGCTGGGGGGTCCTGAGCAGGGCCGGGGGCTGAGTTGCTGGGGTGCTGGCAGAGAGAACTGCCTTCTAGGGGAAAAAGCAGTGGGATGCTGACGTCTGCATCAGGAATGGAGCAGGGCATGAGGTTACGCCTACGCCTCAGAGGAAGGAGGTTGTAAATCATGGAATGGTAGGGTGCACAGGGCAAGGAAGATGTCTGGGCTGTCTCAGCATCTGGTGGGACCCACGTTCATCGGTGATTAATGAAGGAACTGCCGTGTCTGGATGAGGTGATTAAATGTGCACAACAAAGCCACCAGGCACTGCGGCCAGCTGGCAGGGAGAGCCTGGGGCCGAACTCTCTCATCCCTGGATGGAGTGGCTGCATTCCCCCATCCCTCGAGGATGGTTCCTGGCTCTGCTCACCCCCATACACTTAGCCTGGCATTAGCTGGCCTGGCTCAGAGGCCCGCGACAGAGAGTGCAGACAATTTGCCAGCACATATCATCCTGAGCACCACTTCAGGACAACACCGTCACTCTGCAGAAATAAAACAGGAGGAACCAATGCAAGAGAGTCTTCTGAAGCTATAGGTGATCCCTCGTTTCTTGGCTGAGAGACCAGGGGCTGCAGCTATGGAGAAACCAGCAGGTAAAAGGGACAAACAGAAAGGTCACTGCAGTTTGTCTCTTCCCAAGAGTCACAAAGGTCATAAAGTTGGGAAGTCGTGTCTATGTGCTCTCCTCTGTCTCCTTTTGTTCTTGCTCACCCTTCATCCATGGACAGTTAGTAACCCAAAAAACTACTCTATCTGATCATGTCCCTGTGATTCTCTGGGATGATTTTGTCCTCCCAGCTAGCAGCAAACTGTTGTCTATCTTGCCATGGCTCAGGGAGAGGGCATTTATCAGTGCTGTGGGTTCTCAGTGTCCCCTGGCCATCTTGGGGTCCTCAGTGCTCCTCTGGCAGCTTTCTTGAATGGAAAACCCATGTTTTTCAACTTTCACCCACATGGCTTTCAGGAAAATTCTTATTTACTTAAAAAAAAAAAAAAAAAAAAANGAAAAAAGAAGAAAAATAGAAAAAAGCAATTGCAAGTACTTTTAATGTTTCTTCCTCTGATTGTGTTCCTCAGTTTAATTAATTAAGCTGTTTGTCTCAAAATCTCCCCACTAAATCTGAGCTGTGTTTCTGGTTGAACTGACCAGGTTTTGAGTCCAAGTTGTTCTGTTTGTATTGCCGGCAAAACTTTGGGTTCTCATGCCTGGAAGACATCACACTGGGAACAGCTGGACAAGCTGAGGAGGGGATGGGATCTTCTGTATCTGAGACACCACAGATGGGGCACTCGGGGTCCTTGCATCTGGGTCATCGAGATCTCTGGTCACCTTGTGCCCTGCCAAAATCCGCCTGTGCTTAGCCTGAGCTTCGTGTGTGGCAACAGCACAAGCACTGCCTGTTGCCGTCCTTCAGAGCTACCCACGGGCAGGCAGGGGAGGTTCTGGCATGGCTGCAATCAAGGCCAAATGTAAATTCCCCCAGCGCTGTGTTGTGCTGGCCTTGGGGAGAGTGAGGCGGCTGGTGGCAGGGAGAGGAAGGAGAGAAGGACAGACCTCCCCGTTCGACATGCCTGGAGCTTGTCAGGCTTGTTCAGGTCCCTGCGCTGTCAGGAAATGGGTTGTGAGCTCTGCTCCTGCCCTGGTGTTGGCACATCAGCCACTCTGTGTGCCCAAAGCACATGGGCATCAGGGCAGTGCATTTTATCCCACTGTCATGCTCTTACAGGCAAACTGCCCAAGGAAATGTCTCCCTCGCCCCAAAAGCAGCAATACTGGGGGACCTTCTGCACCATGCTGGGAAAAAACATCACATTTCAACCACAAGCCCCTCTTACAGGAGCATTGATTTTCTCCTTCCTCCGCAGCTCACCCTCGTGTCCATTCCTCAGGACTCAGGGGTCACGTTTCTCAACTGTTCATCCTATACTGCTGTCCATCAGGAACCCCAGACAGCTGCACTCCCTTCTTTCTCCATGCAGTCACAGCAAGGCCAGCTGCAAGCTGCTGGCATTATGGAGTGGCAAAAATACAGATGGTCTAGGGGTCCAGAGTGAACCCTCAAGCTTGTGAGTAGAGAGAGGACAGGCTGTTTCCTTTGACAGGGACAGAGGCTTTGGCTCAGGGGGAGGCTGCAGAAGCCTCAGCACACAGCTGGATTGATGCAGGATGGCCTCTCTGTGGTGTTGGCTTGGGGTCTCTGGGCCACAAGGATTTGAAGGCTGCAAAATCCGGAGTCGATCGAATAATGAACAGCTCCAGGCAGCATCTACTGCCTCCAGGCATGAGGCAGCACAAGGACAGGGGAATCTGTCTGGAAGGACTGTGATGGAGGCTCTGCTCTGCGCTGAGTGCGCTGATCAGCTCCACTGAGCCCTGGAGGATGGTGGGCTGCCCCCTCCCTGAGGGGTGAATGTTTTAATGTGCTGGAGAGGATGGAGGGGACAGCTAGGCAGAGTTCCAGGGGGGCACAGGACACTGGGACCCAGGCTTCTGGTGGGATGTGTTATGGACATGAATCCTTTCTGACAGCTCTGGGCACCTTTTCCCCAGCCTTGCTGTCTCCTTTTTCTTCTCCTTTGAAAGGCGTGTGCCTGGTCACCCTGTGGTTTGCAGTGTCCCTAAGCTGGTGGCTGGCTAACTTTCCTGGGTTAGCACTGAGCCCTTCCTGGGAATTCCCTTCACAGATGCCACAGAGTTTATTAACCCATGTGCTTTTGTGCCCGAGTGTGACTGCAAAAGCTGCTTGCAGAAACAGGCTGGAACTGTTTGCAAACCTCCCAGGCTGGGTCTTTGCCTTAATCTCTGTGATTAGCTGAAAATGGAAAGGAACAGCTGGACAGCTGGCGAGCCGGGGAAGTGGGACAAACATCTGTGAGATCCAAAGCTTCCCAGAAACTGCAGCGTAGAGTTTAGTGCCGAGGGACTGGAAGGACAGCTCTATTTGGGGGCGTCCTCGGAGTGGGAGAAGGGAGCAGGTAGTGTGTTTGCCCAGCAGATGCTCTGGCATCCATGGAGGGGCAAGAGAGCCCTGGCTGGGAAGTGAGGGCAGAAGAAGGTGTGGGTACTACATCTCCCCTTGTTTCTTGTTTGTCTGAGCTTCTGCTAAAATGGGTTGGTGTTTAAAGCTGGCGGAGACCACTGGGTTGCTCAGTCTTAGCCCTGCACAGTGCAGACCACAGATCACTGTGATTGCTTTGGGGCAGAAGGTGTTGCTGCCCTCATGGAGACCACAAGGGATGCTGTTGATTCCCCAGTGGCTTGGGGTGGGCCTGGGCTGCAGGTCCACCAGCTGTAGCCTTCTGCAGCCATGTCTTCTCGGCAAGCCTAAGACCAGCACTCTGGAGTGTCTCACAGTCCAGGGACTGTGGTAGAGGTGGACAAACCCAGCACAGTGTTTGAGGGAGGTCCTTAAAGGGAGGTTTGGGGGTTCAATGTAAGGCAGGCTGCACTCACCTGAGAAAAGCTCTTCTAATGTCCCACATCACTTTCTTTAGCATAAATAAAATGCCTGTTTCAGCAAAACACAATGAGGACAGGCACCAGCCAAGTCTCAGGACAGGGGGAATTTCCAGAAGATTTAGAAGAAAATGTTATACCAGCATTTGACAGGGGTACAGGGGTGACTAGAAAGATGGTGCACGTGTCTGATGAGGCACTTAGTCGCTAGCACTCACCCAAGCTGCAGGATGTCTCTGGAAATCAAAACTTTTAAAATAAGACAGAACTTCTTCTGGAAGTCTTTGTGTGACCCAGCAGATCCCAAGGAAGATAACATCAAGTGGGAAGGGAGAACAACTTGACCTCCAAGAGCTGCTTGGATGTTTGGAGCATTACCCTTATCTTTGAAGAGCTCTTGCCAAAGCGGCTGTTTGCGATCTCATCTGGACACTCCACTCGGGCTCATTATCCCCAAGAAATGCTTAATTTTTTAGTTCTCTGTGATATGTGAGCAATTGGAAATTTCATTAGTTTCCAGGAAGATCTATTATCCCAGGCAGTGAGAAGCTAACATCACAGGGATGGAAGGTGAAAAGGCACTTAATGAGAGACTGGGAGGAGATTGGGCCAGTGTGATAGGGCTGATGGTGGCATGTTGGACCTGTTCGGGTCCCCTGAACAGAGTTTACTTTCATGAGAAGCTGGAGACAGGCAGAGGTGTGAGGTTGGACATCTCTCTGTAGCAGCTTCCCTCTTTTGGGAGTGAAGTGTCTTGCGTATTTCCAAGCACCTTTGCATTTGTGCTCCAAACCCTGCTCCCCAAATCTGACCAATCTATACATGTGCTGGTGCTGTCCTGGCACAGGGTGAGGCGCTGAGGTGGTCACACAACTTCTGCAGCAGCAGGGAGGGAGTCTCTCACGCCAGGTGTGTTCAGGGATCTCATCAGAGTGTGGTGTGGCTGTGCTGAGGATTGCATCCTTATTCCCTGTCCTGGGTGCTGGCACCCCTCCAGCAAGGGCAGATGTTGGGCTGGTGGGGTCCCACTGTTTTGAAGGGGAAGTACAGGTGGTGCTCCAAAGGAAATCCTTCTGTCAAAAATGCATGTGGTACCCCTTTCGTGATTCTGGAGGCATGAGATGAAAAGGGAGAGTGTATGTGTGGGGTTTGAAACTCCTTATCTGGAGCTCTAAACCCCACAGCACAGCCAGCATCACAGATAACAATGTCCTCTGTACACGTCCATCCAGAAGGGAGTAGGAAATGTTCTGAACTCTCCTTTTCTCTCCTGCTCTGGATTTTAGCTCCAACACTGAGTTTCCATCTCTGGGCACAAAGCTTTGGCTGTTGTATCATGAAGGGATGCTACATTGTGCAGCGAGGAGGGAAGACAAGTTTGACTTGCCAGGATTTTAGTGCAAAGGTCCTTACTTGGGGCAGCTGGCATGCAGCTCAGCAGGGGAGTGGGCTCTGGGCTTGCAGACCCCTCGGCAGTCCTGCTTCCAGAGGTGGGAGCACAGGGTGAATTCAGAGAGAGCAGGAACATGCCCAAAGCTTTTGACACTGCACTGGCACAAGTTCTCTGCTGCTAGTTTGTACATCTTCCCGTTCTCCCTCCAGGGAGGCTGTTTTGCAATGCTGGCAACTCTCAGAGACCTTCAGCACTGGAGCAGAGCCCTGCGCAGATGGGAATTAGGGCCATGACCCTTGTGATCTTTCTAGGAGTGCAAAATTCCCTTCCTGATTACAACCACAGCCAGTTACTGGTGGGATACATGGCGCATAATCTTGTCTGAGTCTCATCTTGGCAACCTTGAGCTCTTCCAGACTCCTGCAACTTGTAGGGTCTGCTCTGCAACCAAGGTGTCGAGACAAGACCCAGAGGGAGAGGCAGGAATGGACCCCTGTTCCTGAGATGTGGAGTTGGACCTTCGGCGTGCTCACAGTGCGGGGCCCCTTGGGCGTGTTCAGAGATAGCCATCAGCTGGGCCACCACAGACAGACCAGCTCAGAATGCACAGGGATGTCGATGTCCCTCTGTCCAGTGGGAACGAGCCACAGCAGCCCTGGCTGTGTTGAGAGCACCTTGCTGCCTCCATCACCCTCAGCAAAGGGGAAAGGGCCCCGTGTGTCACACTGAACTGTTTGCTAAGGGGACTCAGAAGAGAAGAGGCACCCACCAGCCCACAGGGAAAACACTGAGCCAGCCAGAAGCTGAGCTCTGGAGTTTGGTGGGTAGCTGCAGGAAATGTGTGATGGTCCAGGAGCAGTGTGAGGGGATGGAAATTCCCTTTGGGGCTGGGGATCATGCGAGTGGCTGTTTACAGCAAGGGAAGAGCTGTAGGGCCAGAAGCTGGATGACCTCCTGACAGTGTCTGCCTGCCAAGGCTCTGGAGACACATGACAAGGATGGAGACAGAACACACCAGTCCATCAGGACAGAGCAGCTCTGGGCTGTGGGAAGTACCAGACAGGCCAAAGCAGATTTCTCTTTCATCTTTCCAGTTTAGAGAGGAAAGATTTTGGCTCTTCTTCAGAAGAGATGCCAGCTTCCTCACTGTTTTCCATGTACGATCCTTTTTCCAGGGCAACTTTGTCCTGTGGAGTGAGAAGTTGCTCATGATTTGAGAGAACAGGGGTACAATGGACATTTGGGTCAGGTTCATCCTGAGCTCTGGCCTGATGGCACCACCTGAGGAACCTCAGGCTGTCTAGGGATTTGGAAATATTCTCCTGTCTCCACAAATGACACCAGCTCTCCTTCCCTGGGAAAGCTGTGAGTCCTAGCTGCCCATTGTAGGATTTCCTTGTGATTCACTAGATGGAAGTTGTACCTGATGTTTCTTCTTCTGTGGAGTGTTTGTCATGGAAACTGGATGTTGTACCCTTGAGAGAGCTCATCATCACAGTTACTGTGGGGAACAGACTGTTTGCCATGGCTAGACAGAGTGATGAAGAACTGCTTACGGCTCTCTGGCCTGGCCCTGCAGCTTTGAGATGGCAAAGGGGCCTGATGAATATTGTCATGGGACAAATCTGGTGGGACACTATGTATTTGGGTGTCCGTGAAGGCTGCACACCAGTCTCCTAGCCCATTAGAAACATCTATTAGAGCTTCCCCAGTGCCGTAAGTGGAGGTTCTTGCTTGGATATGAGCCAGCAGCACAGAATCACAGAATGGTAAGAGGTTGGAAGGGACCCTAAGGATCATCTCACTCCCAATGCCCTCCCCACAGGCAGGGACACCTTCCACTAGACCAGGCTGCTCAGAATCCCATCCTGCCTGGTCTTGAACACTGCCAGGGATGGGGCATCCACAACTTCTCTGGGCAACCTGTGCCAGTGCCTCACCGCTCTCTTCCTGATGTCTAACCTAAACTTACTCACTGTCAGTTTGAAGCCATTCCTCCTTGTTCTGTCACTACATGCCTTTGTAAATTGTCTCTCTCCGTCTTCCTTGTAGGCTCCCTTCAGGTACTGGAAGGCCACAATTCTTTAGAGGCTTCTTTTTTCCAGGTTGAACAATCCCAGCTCTTTCCTCATAAGTGAGGTGCTCCAGTCCTCTAATCAACTTGGTGGCCTCCTCTGGACTCGCTCCAGCAGGTCCCTGTCCCTCCCATGCTGGGACCCCAGAGCTGGATGCAGTGCTCCAGGTGGGTCTCACCAGAGCAGAGCAGAGGGGCAGAATCCCCTCCCTGCCCTGCTGCCCACGGGGCTCTGGATGCAGCCCAGGACACGTTTGGCTCTCTGGGCTGTGAGTGCCATGGCCAGGGCATGTCCAGCCTCTCACCCACCAGCACCCCCAAGTCCTTCTGGGCAGGGCTGCTCTGGGTCTGTTCATGCCCAGCCCATGCTGATACCAGGGGTTGTCCTGACCCAGGTGCAGCACCAGCACTTGGTCTTGTTAAAGCTCATGATGTTCCCATGGGCCCACTTCTAGAGCTGGTCCAGGTCTTTCTGGATGCCATCCCATCCTTCAGGTGTGTCCCTCCTCATCCTTTTTTCAATGCCTTACCCTTTCTTTTTTCCTCAAAGGTAGATCCAAAGCTGGGTGATGTCAGCAGTCCCCCCTGATGCTCGGGTGCAGAAGGGCACATCAGCTGCAATGCCCTGTTTGTGATGCCACAGTGTTTGTGGCAGACACATATTTTGTAAGTAGAGGTTATTTTGGCCACTGAAATTATTGATACTGAACATACTGATGGACAGCAGGGCTCTCTGGGCTGTGCTTACAGAAGAGGAATGGACTTGATTGATCATGTTGATGATAGCTCCTGGCCTGTGGTCCGACAGGCTGAACATAACCATTGCTTCCATCTTTCATGTCTATCAAATTAAATCTCCCTGACTGTTGTATCTTGACCTCAGTGGCAGAAGAAGGTTGGCTCTTGAGGTTTGTGCTGATCTGAGGCTTCCACAGCATCATGGGCATAGTTGGAGTGAGCTGGAAGCACTAACCATGGAATGGAAAGGTATTCATGTGACATATAGCAAATGTACTGGTTTTGTCTGGGATAAAGGCCTTTTTGGCACCCAGTGTGGTGCTCAAAGTGTTTGAGATAATGACAGATTTGACTGGAGTGTGTTAGACTGAATTTATATCTGTTACTGTTACTTAGCTGTCAGTGGGCAGGGCAACTGTGCTTGCCATGGGGCTTGCTTGCCTGACTGTACACTGGAGCCTAGTGCTTCTCAGTGGCTGCTTTTTGCTTTAGCAGTTTGCTGCAGTGCTGTGCAGCTTGTCACCTTCCTATGCCGTGCCTGGGAACATTCTGATAACATCCATGCCAATGGATCTGGGCTGGCAGATGGCCAGGGCATCACTGCTGTTCCTCTGCTGCTGTACTGAGCAGGCTGGAACTCCAGTGTGAACTGCTAGAAAAGAGATGGTGACCTGTGGATGGAGTTCCTGGAGTGTGGATGTAGTGCACCCCAAGGTGTCTGTGGCCATGGTATGTGCATGTTGCAGCAGGTACTCAGTGAAGCATCTGTGGCCATGGATCAGGCCGTGCTGGAACACCTCAGAGTCTCTGGGGCCATAAATATCTGCACATCACAGCAGGCTCTCCCCTAAAGGCATTGTGGCCCATGGATGAGCCCACAGCAGAGCAGGGGCAAGGGGAGGGGTTCATCACAGTGTCACACCCCGAGAGACCAGGGGTGGAAATTGTCACCTTGCACTGTGGTAACCTGAGATTTGAGTTGTATGATGTGGGAATTACTGTATCGGGAACCCCCTGAGCCAGTGGAGGACGAGCCTCACAATAAGTGGTGCAAGTGCAGCAGTGACCCCATCTGAGCTGGCTTTGGTGCCCGGCAACTCCACCCAACACACTCCCTCTCCTGCCCCAGTGACCACCATAACAGATGGAGCCCAAAGTCATGGACTAGGTGAATTCAGTGGTCACTTTGTAGATGTTTGACAGGGATGGCCAATAGACTAAGGATTGATACTTGTTTATAAGTCAAAGGATGGGACAGGGGAGAGGAGGTAGTTAATGAGGAGGTACCAGGTGGTGTGGGATGTGAACATAACCTAAATGGTATCGAATAAGAGGTGAAGACAGTACTGGTTTTGTCCAGGAAAGAGGAAATTTTCTTCACAATAGCTCATATGGTGCTGTGTTTTACATTTGTGATCAAAAACAGTGCTGATAACACAGAGATGTTTTTGTTATTGCTGAACAGTGTTTGCATAGTCTCAATGCCTTTCTTATAATTTGGTAGTGCATGAGGAATAGGGAGTGGACACAGCTGGGATAGCTGACCCCAACAGATCAAAGGTGTACCCCATACCAATGGTGTTGTGGTCAGCAATAAAATGTGGGGGAAAGAAAAAGGAAGGGTGGATATTCGTAGTTACAACATTTGTCTTTCCAAATAGCCACCACACGTGATGAAGTATTTACTTCATCAGCATGATGAACGCTTTCCTGGAAGTGGTAAACACCTGCCTCCTGAAGGGATGTAGTGAATTAATTCCTTATATTGTTTTTCTTGTGCATGTAGCTTTTGCTTTACCTATTAAATCTTCTTTTATCTCAAGCCATGAGTTTTCTGACTTTTACCCTTCTGATTCTCTCCTCCACTCCACTTGGCAGGGAGTGAGTGAGCCATATGTTTAGCTGCTTACTGGGGTTAACCCACAACAGCTCATCAGCCTATTTTAAGTTAAGGCTGTGTTACCCCAGGGCTGTGATGGGAGGATGAAGCCACTGCTGCGAGTTCATAGAATCACAGAATGGTTTGGGTTGGAAGGGGACCTTAAAGATCATCTCGTTCCAATCTCCCTGCCATGGGTCTTCCACTTCCACTAGACCAGGCTGCTCAGACCCCCATGCAACCTGGCCTTGAACACCTCCAGGAATGAGGCATGTACAGCTTCTCTGGACGATCTGTGCCGGTGCCTCACCACCCTAACAGTAAAGACTCTTTTCCTAGTATCTTATCTAAACCTACTCTCTTTCCATTTGAACCCATTCCCCCTTGTCCCTAGTTGTTGGTGGGACATATCCTGCCCAACTCAGCGTTAACCTAAGAGAAGGAAGAGATGGGAACAAGCAGAACATTTTTGGTCTGGAAACCCCTGGGGAGAATTGTATCTGGCCTCATCTCCCTCATGAGTGGAGAGAGAAACCTAAAGGGAATGGGATAGGCCACATCTGCCAGAGCTGTGTCCCGAGGGGCTTCAGGGGCTGTGGTATTTGTGCAAGGGATCTGCTGTTCTATGGGAGGTAGCTGCAGGCAACAGAGAGAGCAGCACAGAATTATACAATCACAGAATAATTTGGGTTGGAAAAGACCCTTAGGATCATCTACTTCCAACCCCTTTGCCATGGGCAGGAACACCTTCCACTAGACCAGGTTGCTCAGAGTCCCATCCAACCTGGTCTAGAACACTGCCAGGGATGGGGAATCCACAACTTTTCTGGGCAACCTGTCCTTAGTATGCTCTCCCTGTCTACTGATAAATGCCAACTGTACAAATAGTCTCACAAACCTCTTTCTTGCCTCTATAACCTTGCCTTGCAGCACAATGTGGGGTTTACAATGCGGGTAACTAACACAGGGACCTTCAGTCTTTGAGCAGAGTCCTGCACAGTTGGAAATTGGGGCTGCAGCCCTCGTGGTATTCTTGGTGGGGAATTTCCCCTTTGTGACTATGGCCACAGTCAGCCAGTTGTGCAGGACGTGGAACAGAGCCTGCACTCACCCTCAGCTTGGCAGCCATGAACCCCTCCAGATCTCTGCAGCAAGCACGGTCTGCTCTGCTGCCAAGGCACTGGGATGCAGCCCATTGGTGGCTGTGATGGTATGTCTGCCCTTTGACCTGATGCCTGAGCCAGATACCATCAAAGAGAATCACTCGAACAGTCTGGGTGACTTTTCCGGAGCTGCCATTGCAGGATCTGTGGGGCCTTGGCAGGCGGCTGCTGCCAGGAGGTCACCCGGCTTGTGGCCCTTCAGCTCTTCCCTTGCTGTAAACAGATGCTTGCCTGATCCCCATCCCCAAAGGGAATTTCCAGCCCCTCGCACTGTTCCCAGCCCATCATACACTGCCTGCAGCCACCCGCTGAACCACAGATGCTGGCTGGCTGTGTTGTCTCAAGCAATGTCCCAGCTCCAAACAATGTTATTCCCCATGTTTAGGCATGTGTCCTCTGCATCCTCTTGGACACACCCATTTGATGATGGCCGGGTCACATGGCCAGCCTTGACTCCCCAGCTCCTTGGTGTGCCTGGGTCAGTCCATGCTCTGTGTGTGCCTGGGACGAGGTTGCTGTGCATCGTGCCGGTCTCCTTGGTGGTGCAGGGTGTCACCTCTGCGTAAATCGTGTTTGTCTGGTGCCAAAATGACCCTCAGGTCACTCCTCATGTCTTCTAGCACTGGCCTCGTAGTGGGGCCAGCTGTTGCCAAGTTCTGAAGCCTCTGTTGTTCTGCCTTACTGCTCTCAATCACTGTTCATGGCCAGTTATAATTAGGTTTGGAGTATGTAACTTTTTCTTATCTTTTAACTATATCCAGGCAGGAAGAGAATTGTCCCCTGCATAGCTGAGCTCCCAGAGCCCCCCTATCCACTTTCCTCTCTTCCAGCAGCTGTTTCCTTTCCATGCAGGCTGCTGGGAACAATTTGGCCAATGACTATTCAGGTGCCCTCCTAGCACCAGTGCTCCTTGATGCCAAGTCCTGGTGCTCATGGCCCATGAAACTGGCCAGCAACATGGTGGGTCTCTGCCTGGTGTTGGTGCCTGACACCTCCTCCCACTATGGGGCTTCGTTTCCTTTCTGTTTGCTTTCTCTCTGCTGTTTGCCTTTTGCTACCTGGGCATTTGGCAGCTGCTTCCTTGGCTGGGGTGTCTGGCTGAGCCACCACAAGGAGCAGAGCTCTTCTCTGGTGTTTTCCAGTCTTGGCTGAAGCTCAGCCAGTTCTTAGTTTACAGCTTGCTCAAATGTCTTCTGCAAAATCTCCTGAGCCTTCTTGATGTTTTGCTTCAGTTCCCTTTGGCTGTCTTTAATTCCTCTGTCTCCACACACACAGCCCCCTGCCCACCCTACTGATGAACTCACTAAATGTGTCAGCTGCCGTTTCCTCTGATTCAGGCTCTCCATCCCAGGGAAGAGAGCTCGTGCCAGAAGCATGGGGCAGAGCAGGCTGCCGGGCGTCTGCAGCGAGGCTCTGCCTGGTGTCAAAGTCCAACATCCCAAGAGAGAGGAGGAGCAGTTTCCTCTCCAACAAGACTCAGACAGCTTTTTTTCCCAGCAGCTTCTCAAGTCTCTGTGAATTCACACGCCAGAGCGATGCCTTCGCACGAAGCACGTGCATCCACACATCCCATCCCGGACAGTGCCTGTCCAACCCACCCATCTCCCACCGCCCGGAGCTCCAGATCGGCTGGCACACGCCATGGCCGGCTTTGGGAGCTGCTGCTCGCTTTGCTGTGAGAGGATTTATGACTTGTTACATCTCCACTTTCAGTGAAGGCTGGGTTGGCGCCAGTAGTTTCCACTGAGTTTTACGCTTCCATATGAGGACCCGTGGGATTTCTGGATGGAGTATTGATGTACTTCCTGTATTGATGGAAGAGAGAGGGTTGTACCTGTGGTTGGTGGAAGGGATGAGGACTAGCTGAGAGGGATACTGGTTTTGGAGGGTTGTGCAAGCAACAGTTGAACCTCTCTTCCCTGGAGTGTCTCCCACTCTCTTGTCTCCCTTGTCCACTTTCCAACACAATTCTTGGCTGCCCCGTGGAGGTCTTTACCATGTCACAGAGGGACAGACTCTGAGCCATCACCACTATATTTTCTAGTGACATAGTGCACACTCACAACAGCCACAGTCCAAAGGATCCCATGTACCTGGATCAGGGGGGCTGAGAACTGAGCAATGTTGACCGTGTATTTTTCATGGGGACACAAAACACATATCTTGCCCAGTCCCTTGATTCTGGGTCTGAGCAAGCACTATGTGCAGCACTGCACATCCCACAGAGGATGCTGTGGGAAAACAGCACCGTTCCAGGGTGCAGGATCTGCTCAGGTCCCTCTCAGCCTGCTCGCTTAGCCCCTGAACATTTTCAGCATCCTGCCTTAAACCTGAGCCACTCTGCAGTCATGCTAGCAACCAAAGGGTTAACCCATACCCGGCTGGGAAATCAAATTTCCATCTGGGGAAACACAGAGTGTGTGTGGGGCAAACTTTTCAAGGCTGAAGACCCTCTCCCAGCCCAGCTGGCTTCAGCATCCGTGCACTCCCGGGGAGCTGTTTCCTTGCCCTTCTCAGCGTGTTGTGCTTATCCTGCTCTTCCCACCGGCCTCGCTGAAGGCCGGGGATGGTGCAGCAGCCAGCAGGCAGCCTGCCCAGCCCGTGTGCCGCTGACTTCCAGCAATTCTTTCCCGTGTCCCAAAGAATGTGTCGCTGTTCGACATTTCTATACGTTGTGCCTGGCAGTTCGCTCCCCTTCCCAGACCCGGGGGTTTTCCAGGCTGGGCTTTGCAAACTACCTCTCTGCTGGGTCCTGGGAATCGGAGCCTCTGCAGGAAGGAATTTGCTGGTCAGCGGGTTGAACTGAGCTATGCGACCCTGTTCCTGTCAGCAGTGACTTTAACTTGGAGGCAGCATCTACAAGGATTCGGAAATTCCCAGTCCCACTGGTTGGCCCCTCTTGATGCCTTCAGTTTGAGGAGCCTCTGCTCCCAGCTCCGAGCTGCCTGGGAAGCAGACCCCGCAGTCTGGTTAAGTGGGACAGAGCTGGGGGCTTCTGCAGGGCTGATGGTCAGCCCAAGCATGGATGAGCAGAGGGATGAGTGCTCAGGAGAAAGGATCTCCTGGCAATACGGGTTGAGATGCTAGGAAACTGTGATGCTAGAAACTAGGGAAGTAATCCACAGATGAACTCCAGGCCCTGGAGCTCTGGTGCACTGGTGCAGGATGCAAACTTGGGAAGCATTTGGGATGAAGGCTTGAGAGAGGCCCTACAAGCTGCCACGATGGTTTTACTGCCTGGGAAAGGATCACAAGCAAGGCAGTGAGGTGACCTTCACTATGGTCCCACTGTTTCTGTGCACTCTCTGTGTGGGGACACCACAGTCTCTGCCTAGGACACCCTCCCCTCTTCATACACTGTGGAAGTGTATCCCACCATAGGGATCCAAAGGGCTGGAGCTGGGCTGCCTGAGCACGGGGGTAGCCGGAGGCATCATTGTGTCAGACACAGATGCTGTGGTCAGAGCAGGATTCTCTGTAGCTGAGATATCTCAGAGGGCACCCTGCCTGGTTATGTATCCCTCCTCGTGTCTGCACCTTTGAGCTATGGAAAAAGATGGTGACTGCAGGAGCCCAGGTCAATGAGGAATGGGTTATGTGCAAGAAATTGTGCCTGGCTAGCTGCTGGAAGCTGCTGGTGCTCGAGAACCCTAAAAAGCCTTGTCTCCACCCTGCTGCTGTCAGTTCCTCTGTATCCCAAAAGTCTGGTCATCCCTGCAAACAGGGATGCTCATTCATCTCTCATTGCCAGAAGCTCCCTGCTTTCTCCCTGGGCTGGGGGAACAGGTGACAGAGCAAGGCACATCAAGAGGAAGGAGTGAAGGGGGATGCTCTGAGGGAAGGGAGGCAGAAGGGGAGATGGGGCATGGACCCCCAGACTGATTTCCAAGGGGCCCTGCTGCTCAGGCATGCAGAGGCGTCTGCAATTGCCAAGTACCCCTTACCCTCCTGGAACCTCTCCAACCACCTTCCCTGGAAAGAGTGAGAGTCTGCTCATCTAGATGCTTTGTTAGAGGTGCAAGTCACAGCAACAGGGAATTGTTGAAGACTGATGCCTTTGGGAAGGGAAACGCGTGCCCTGACCCTACTCAGCAGCTCAGACCGTGTTTGGGGCTGGCCTCTGGCCAGAGGTTGCTGCTGTGGTGTCTTGAAAACACTCAGAAAGCCAGGGACTTTCCAGGAGCTTGCTGCCGTAGTGGGACAGAGACTGGGCAAGTAAGGAATCTGGGCTCTGTGCTGGGGCTGCAGAGCTCTCCTGAGCTCCTTTGCGAGCAGAGGGAGTCCTGTGGTGGACTGGTCTGTGCTGGTGGCAGCTTGTGACGTCTTCCCTCCGTCCTTCTACATCATTTTTCTTGATACCACATAGGCTCTGGCTTGACCAGGCTTGACCAGGGTGGATGGCTACAGGATCAGAGCTCCCCCAGCTTCTCCAGCACAGGGCAGTGTTCCCGCTGTGCCAAGGGTGGAGATTCATCCAGGTGCTCAGCGCCTGGGCACTGCTGTCTGGGGAGGTTGCACAAGTAAGGGCTGGAAAGGCACTAAGTACCAGCACAGCTCTACTTTTTCTGCCCTGTCCTCATGCCACCAATGCTTTGGGATTGGGGGGATGGGTGACAGCACACAGGATGCATTCCCCATGCTGCTAGGTACCCTGGGGAGATGCACCTGCAGACAACCTGCTACTGCCCATGTCCCACACCTGCTGCTTGCCCCAGGCTCTGCTCCCTGACTCCACACGAGCCTCTGTGTTGCACAAGTGTGTGGGGAGCTGCCTCCCCCTGTCTGGGTGCTGGGCACATGGGCACCCCCCTGAATGGGATCTCCATGCATGAGCGATGGAGGAAGCCCCAGGAGAGCAGCCCTGGCACACTGCCTCAGGCAGTCCCAGAGGAATGCTGGACTCCTGGCCCAAGAGAGGGCTGCACGGCAGTTGTTGGTGATCCGTGAGTCCAGCACTGCCTTCTCCCTGCTGAGGGGAACAAGTGTGTGGGCACCTTACATGGCTCTGCTTTCCACGGCAGCTGGGACTTTGGTCTTCTTCTGGGTTACTCATTATCCTTGATGACTCTTTATCGGGGTCATTACCAGGAACTGGTGGAAAGTCCTGGGGTTGCAACCCAGCTCTCAGGCAGCAGGGCCCTCAAAGGGGTTTGACCCCCACTATCGTTGATTAGACCCCATCAGGGCTGTCCATCCCACTGGGGATCCCAGGACACAGCTGGCATGAGCATTGGGACCGGAGCTAGCCAAGGAGCTGGAGGCCAGAGTGAGGGAAGAGGGGCTGTTAGCAGTGGGTGGCGAAAGATGGCAAGGGGGACTTGCTGGTGGGGGTTGTCCAGGGAGGCTGGAGTGATGCTGGGATATCATCACCTCTTCTCAGAGGGGCTCTGGAGCAGGGTGAGAGGCAGTGACACTAGATGCATCACAGGAAATTCCAGTTAAATAGTGGGGAAGTTGTTTTTAACTTGGGGACATTTCAAACACTGGAACAGGTTGCCCAAAGCAGTTGTGAAACCACCATTCTTGGTCTCTTCCAGACCATGCTCTGGTGATTACCTGAAAATATAAAGGTGTCTGACAGTCCTTTCCCTACAGCAGGACTGGTGTCACACTGGTTGCTCAGGGCTTGGTCCAGGAACAAAGGCCATCTCTTTGGATATCTTTTGTCACCACAGAAATTTCCTGTGGGGTCCTGCTCAGCTCTCTGGGTTCACTTCTACATAGTCCCCATCTGTCCAGCTATGTCCAGCTGCACAGGGTCATGCTGCTGTGGGTTTTCACATCCTTGTCAGCACATTCCTTCAGCTAGTCAAGGTCCCCACTCATCTCAGCTCCCCACAATTTGATATCGGCACCAAAATATGGTGGGCTGTGCTGTTTCCCCCAGCCACATTGCAGTCTGGCCCTCACACATCCCAGCCCTACAGCTGTATTCAGCTCTATTCAGCTGGGGTGGTCCCCAAGGCAGCCAGACCTGGATGGGGGCTCCGGGGGAAGGGCTGTGGGCTCACCCTGAGCCACTTCTCACCTATAATTTGTGTCGGTGGTTTGGCTTAGAAGCAAATCACAAAGTGGGGGAGCAAAACAGGTTGGCTCCTTGGTTACTTTAACAGCTTGGCCACCTTCCAGGGTCCCTTTCGTGGGAATAAACACCCGACCCTCTGAGAGCAGGTAGTGGCAGGTTGTGAGACTGTGTAGGAAACTGGAGCCCACAAACTCATCTAGCTGTGATGGGAGCTGTATCTCCAGCATGTCCCCCACCTGGCACCCCATGCTGTGATGGGCAGCTGGGAACAAGACAGGACGTGTCTGTAAAGGGGGGCTTGCAGCTTACAGGAATCCCCCACCCTCTACTTCTGCATCACCCAGCCCTTGGCTGGCTGGTGGGCTCCCTGCCAAGCTGTCTGAAAACGAAAGCAAGGAATCCAGAGATAAATAGGAGCAGCCTCAGCACGAGGCAGCAGTGCGTGTTCTGCTCCCAAGCCCTGTCCTGCTCCCAAACCTTGCTCTGCTCAGCACCCGTGGCAGCACCATGGCTCTCCATCCCTTCCTGCTGCTGCTGCCGCTGCTGGCTGCCACCCTTCTCATCGCCCAGGCTCAAGGTGAGGGGAGAGGAGCCCTCCTGCCTGCTCCTGCTGGGATGGGGCAGGGTGTGGGGGTACTCAGTGGGATCTGCGCAGAGCGCTGGGTGCCGAGGGGGGTGTTTGCTCTGCACTGTCGTGTGGGGTTTGCGGGTGTGTGTAGGGCTCTGTGTGTGTGTGTGTGTGTGCCTGTGGCGTNTGCAAAGAACAGGCAGGAGAACAAGGTTCAGTCCCTTTTCAAGAAAGTCACCTCTGCCTCAGTTTCCCCTCTGCCACTCTCAGATGTGGTGTCTCATATTCCTGGGGCCAGGTCTGACCTGTAACTGGGCACTGAGACTGAGAGCTTCCAAACTCAGGATCACCCCAACCAGTGACACCAAGCAAGCCCTGTGCTGTCAGCTGGCATTCTGTGCTGAAGGTGTCCTGACTCACTGACGATCCTCAATCCCACATCCCCTCCTTGCTCACAGGCATTGGAAGCTCGGCCTCGGACTGCTGCCTGAAGCACAGCCGGAAAGACATCCCCAGTGGCCTGGTGACATCCTACCGCCTCCAGGGACCCGAGTCAGGATGTTTGCTGCCTGCTGTTGTGTGAGTACCCTGCGGCGGTCAGGACCACTCGGAACAGTTTGGCTTCAGACAAACCCTCCCCTGTCCTCCCGCTGCTCCCCCCCCAGCAAACCTTTCTGCTGCTCCCCCAGGTTTACCACCAAGAGGAACAGGAAAATCTGTGCCTCTCCCAAGAGCAAAACTGTCCAGAAGTTGATGGAGGACTTGGACAAGAAGGCCAAGAATGACAAGGGCAAGAAGAAGGGACAGACCCAGAATCCCAGGGGCAGATCTAAGAAGCAGAGGCGGCAGCGGGTGTAAGTCAGGCCTGAAGAGGTAGGTGAGAGGGGTCAGTAGGGTGAGGGTGCTGCACCCCATTCTAGATCCTTTTGTGTGGGAGGGTGGGCATTCAACTCCTGGTGCAAAGCCTGGGAGAATTGTCAGAGCCATGGCTGGAGCACAGAGGCACTTAGGCAATGGCTATTCCCTGTCTTCTGCTTGCCTTGAAATTAAATTTGTTTCTGGAGCTGCTGGGATAAGGCAATGCATGGGGATGGGCAAGGCAGGTCACACAGAAAGGAATGGCCCCCAGCTGGGGTGGGTGTTCTCGCTGAGACCCTCTCCATCTCACCCCCTCCTCCTTGCCTTTGTTAGGATGGATGCCTTCCCACTGGTGACTGACCCACGGCCCGGCAATGGCAATGGATATACACAAACCACACACCCACCCACCCGCCAGCCCCAGGGCGGGGATGGGGCAGGCTGAGGGGGATTCTCTCTGCCCCACAACCTCTTTGTTGCTGCTATGCCTGACACAGAGATCCCCCAGCACCTGAAGTGTC
>VZTF01005106.1:93162-104418 GCA_013397755.1 Cnemophilus loriae
CTCCTGGTGCAAAGCCTGGGAGAATTGTCAGAGCCATGGCTGGAGCACAGAGGCACTTAGGCAATGGCTATTCCCTGTCTTCTGCTTGCCTTGAAATTAAATTTGTTTCTGGAGCTGCTGGGATAAGGCAATGCATGGGGATGGGCAAGGCAGGTCACACAGAAAGGAATGGCCCCCAGCTGGGGTGGGTGTTCTCGCTGAGACCCTCTCCATCTCACCCCCTCCTCCTTGCCTTTGTTAGGATGGATGCCTTCCCACTGGTGACTGACCCACGGCCCGGCAATGGCAATGGATATACACAAACCACACACCCACCCACCCGCCAGCCCCAGGGCGGGGATGGGGCAGGCTGAGGGGGATTCTCTCTGCCCCACAACCTCTTTGTTGCTGCTATGCCTGACACAGAGATCCCCCAGCACCTGAAGTGTCTGGGTGCTCTCAGCAAAGCAGGCACCCAGGTCCTCACTTGTCCCATGGCCAAATAAGTGGGGACCTGGGCGTGGGAGCTGAGCCATGGTCTCTAGAGGGAAGTGGACAGGCTTCCCACTGAAGGGGAGTTATTTAGCCTAGCAGGATGGCTGCTTTTCCTATGACTTTTTTTGGGGGATATTATACATTTGTATTTATATTTGAAAACTGTGCTTTCATTCAGTCTTCCTGAAAGGCTTTACTTCTGTCTCCTTGTGCTTCACAAAGTAGCCTTTATGCTGCAGGCTGGATTTTCTGGAAGATTTCTCCTATTTTTCTACCAAATAAACTATGGCTGCATTTTATTTTCCTCTCATCTCTTTGCTCCTTCTTGGCTTGCAAGGCTGTGGGGTACTAGGCAGGTCCCAAGTCCTGTGGTCCTATTTGAGCTGCTTGCTGGTTGCTTCTTTGCAGAGCAATTAATAGTGGCTGAGATGGGGAGTTTTGGGGTAACAGTGTGGCTCCATGTCTGGGCTGTTCTAGTCTTTCAGTTTTTATGGTGCACTGTTGCTTTGTAGTTTGGATAAAGATAGCTGCAATTTGTCCCTTTGGTTTTTTTATTTTCTTTTTTAGGTACAACATTTCCATGAAATCAGAACTAATTGTTCAATTTAGTGGAATTACACCCTTTTAGCTCCACTGGCTACAAAATTGCAATGAAATCAGAACAAGTTGTTCGGTTTAGTGGAATTTTACCCTTTTCTTTCCCCTGGCTTTGCTTGTGTCAGGGATTCAGACGCTATTAAGACAAATGCTTAGTTTTCTGGGAAAAAAAGCACCAGCAACTCTCTTGTACTTATTTACCAAATCTGAAAAGCCCACATGGTGAAAACCACATGTGAGGCTGTGAAGGTGGGGGAATAGAAGATTTTGTAAAATTCATTGTAGACATCCTGCAGCCATTTGAGAGCAGCTCTATCCCAAACCTTTAGTGAGAGAAGTCACTAAGTAGAGGACACCTTTAGGTGATACTGCAGGTGGAGGTGGGACAGACCCCTGGGACAGGACTTAGGGGGAAATGTCATCTCCCTGTGCTTGCAACCCACTCTCCCCAGCATGCTGAGAAGGAGCAAATTGAACAGCTGTACTAGAGCCGCACTGCTATCTGCTTGCAGAGATTTTGAAAGTGGACTTTGGTCAGTAAAGGTCTATTAAGTCATATAAATGCAATAATAGGATTTGCAGAGCTTAACAGTATCAGCACAGGCCGTGTGTTTGTCAGAGTAAAGCTTGTAGCTGAGTGTTTCTATGAAGTACATATCTGGCTTGACCGCTTTATTAAGAGGGCATTTAGGTCTATTATTTTAAGGTTGTGTAAAGTAACTGTGAAGTCCAAGATACCGGCCCCGAGCATGGGACAGGCTCTGAGCCATCTCCTTGCTGCCGCCTCCTCCACACGGAACACGCGGCCATCTGCCAGACCGGCTTTTGGACAGGATGTGTGGCAATAAAATGTATTCTTTGTAACCAGCATCACTCGTTTTGTCTGTTGTGACGGGCTTTGGTGGGGTGGCAAGGGCTGCATGGCGTGACGCTCTTCTGCTCCACACACTATCATCCCCCAGGTCCAGGCTTTTGCAGTGCTCCTGTGCGATGTGTCAGGCTGGGAGCTGCTGGCACAGGGGAGCAGTGCAAGTCCCCTCTCTTGTAGCTGTGTTGCCCAGCAAGGTGGAGGCATCCTGTTTGCTTATCTGTCCCCAGTGAGGGGTTCTGAGATGCCAGCAAACGTGGGCACAACACTGTTTTGGACACAGCATCTTTGCTCATGGCCGAGCCTGTCCCTCCAACTCCAACCTGTCTGGGATGTGCACTGCTTGTTCAAAGCAGGGGCTTTGTGCTCCTTGCTGCTTTGGGATAACAGCAGTAAAACAGATTATTAATGAGGCTGTGCTCTGGACTGGGCTTTGGTGGGAGCCTGGGAACTGACACCTCTAGGAAAGGAGTCAGCTGGGGGTGCTGCGGGAGGGCTGGAGGCATGTCTGTGTTTGACGGGAACACACTGCATCCAGTGGCCCTGCCTCTGATGAACTCCTTGGGCTGGTTGTGGTGTTAGAGGATTGTGAAATGGTTGCAAAAATTCCCTAGAAATGAGGTCCAGATGAATACGTCTGCAACCACAAACAGCTAAGCATGAGAAGATGGCAGGAGCGAGCCAGCGTGTGAAATGTACCCTGGTGTCTCTGTGGCTGTGGAAGAGAACACCTCACAGGGGGGCTTTTTACCTTTAAATGCTAGGAGTGCATTAGGCTAAAACAGGTTAAAAAGGCATGCCCGTGGTGGTGTTCTAATTTGCCCTAAAATTTACCGAAAAAACAGGGTCTGGAAGCACACCAGAGTTTGTCCCACGCTCAGGAAGGTACATGTGCAGGAAGGTACATGTGAGCATGGACACAGATCCACAAATGTAACCCCATGTGTGCCTGTGCCTGCACATGCATGGGTGTTTGCACTCCCCTTCCAGCTTTATTGCTGAATCCTGCTTTCCAGGAAAACAAAGTGGCAGGGTTACTGGGAGCCTCTCGAGGCAGGCATGAAACAGGTGGCAATAGTGCTGCTACAGTGAGATGGCACCAGGGAAACACCTCCAAACAGATTCCCTGTGACAAGTGATGAGCTGGGACCTCAGCTGCAGCACTCAGCGGACATCAAAATTCCTTCTTCACAAAGGAGCTGAATCTATGGACCCCGGCTGGGACAAGAGATGTAAAGAAGAAGGTCTAAGATGGTGCAGCAGTGAAGCAGCAGAAAGGAATTCACGCAGCTGTACCCCTGGGCAGGGCAAACACGATGCTTTGCCCCATGTGCAAAGATAAGGCAGTGTTTATGAAGTATGTGCTGGGGTAGTAGGTGGGCAAGGGCTGTATAAAAGCCCACCTAGACATAGAATCAGTCTGCAGGGAAGGAAAGAAAGTTGCAACAGTGTCAAGCTGAGCAAAATGTTCAGAAAGCTCAGCCACCCTGGAACAGAAAGGCTTCAGCGACAGCAGAGAGCAGCCGGGCGAGACAGAAAATAGAGCGCAGCCAAGGAAGTCTTGAGCCCAGGCCAAATGATTAGCTCAAGTCATTAGCTGGCGCAGACGATGCTCCAGGGTTGAGCCAGCAGCGGAGTGCTCTGGGCTGTGATGCCAGGCAGAGCTCCAACAAGGCTCACCTGGACACAGGCACACCAGCTCTGTCCCTCCATCTCGTGTCCTTGCCCAGCAGCAGAAGCGGCTGCGCTGTGGCTGCCTCACAGGGCCCAAGGGCTGCTTTTGGGGCTGCACAGCTGTTAGAGAGGCGTTGGTTTCCAAGCAAAGCTTCAAGGTGTTTTTTGGTGTTCTCTTCTTCACCAACTCTGCTCTCCTGAGGTGTGCCGTGGTCTTGAGAGCAGAGAGGATGTGGGAAAGTTGCTGGTGGGCAGCAGGGGCTCTCAGCCTCCCTGCCCCAAGGTATTTCCCAGTCCTGGCCATCCCCTGGCGCTCATGCTGTCCTAGAGGGCACAGCCCAGAGCTTCCTCTCAACCCTTTTGTTGCCTACGTGTAACTCCCAAGTGTCCTCCTTCCCCCATCTTCTGTTTTGCTGTCTGAAGACCCTTGGCTTTGGGGTGTCTCATGCTATTATTCCTCCTTTTGTTTCCCCAGAACCCAAAGTCCCTCTGCTTGTCGCCCACCCTTGTCTCCCCATTGCAGATCTGCTCCTCAGCTCTGAGGAGAAAGAAAAAGCATCTGCTCTGCTCTGAGGATATCCTGTGGTGGGGCCAATGTGAGCCCTGCCCTAGAGCTGCAACACACCAGGAACGTCACAGTCTCCCTGCCCATCGTCAAAGAGCCAACAGAGCAGTGAGAGCAGCCCCCAAGGGTTTGTTCTGTCCCATATGCTTGTAGATCTGTCCACAGGTGAACTGGGTGTGCAGCCTCACCGGGCATCCTTCTCTGCCGAGCCATGCAGTGGATGTCAAGGAAATTTATGATTGGCTGCTTTTTGTACAGGTTTTTGACCTGCCCCCAGCCATCCCTTCTGAAATCCCTGGAGGGGCTGCGGAGAGGACAGGCAGAATGATGGCAGGGAGTCAGGGCTGGAGGCATCCCACCTGGCCACTGCCATCTCGGTGCTATTTGCAGGAAGCATCTGGCTGGGAAGCCGCAGCCCAAAGGTGATGCTGAGGGACATGTGTGTTGCAGGGATCCTAGGAGATGGTTGCTTGCCTAGGAGTGTAGAGCAAGACACAGCTGAAGTTGTTTTTGGATCTGCTGCTCATCACTCATGGTGACCTCAACATCAGTGACACTGAAGCCAGTGAGTATTAGAGACAGAGCAGGAATTGGAACCTTTTGAATCCTTCTGAACCAGATCCTCAGATTCATCTTTGCTACCTCTGGGCAAAGCCATGACTTGCTCTTTTTCTCCCCTCATCTCCCTTTAAATCAGATTGACTGTGTTCACTCAGCTAGAGGAGATCCAGTGGGGCCCTGAGCCCCATGGGCTGCTGGGGCCTCAGTCCTTGTGCTACACCAGGACTGGGAATATGACGGGAGCTATGTGAGGCTGCCATGAGCTGGGTGTTGCAAGGGGAATTGAAGCAGCTGCAGTGCTTTCCCAGTATTTCCCAACAAAATGAATGCAGCCAGGCCAGATCCCACCCCAGGGACTGGCTGTAGCTGGAATTTGCTGAAATTCCCCCTTTGTCCTTTCCAGCTCTGTAGCTCAGAGGTGGAAGGCAGACCACCTCCAGACAGCCTGGGGAGCAGCTGTCCTGGGGGCTCCTGCGGCTGTTAGGTCTCCAGGAAGGCAGCAGCATGGTCAGTGCTCCCTGAGGAGAGCCCAGGGGTGAAGGTGATACCCACATGGTCCGTTTACATTTTGATGGGTTGGATTTCCCACAGGGATCATTTGTCCTTTCTGATTTCCACTTTAATTAACAGCTGCATTATCGAGGTTTCTGCAGGAGTGAGTGCTCATGGATGCTTTACACTGTATGCTGTGGTGTCCTCAGGGCTGGAGCTCCAGTGCTCCCTAATTGCTCAGGAAGAGGCTTATATGAGTCAATGTGAACAATGCTCTTCCCCTATCCCCACCAAATCCCCTGCCTGCTTGTGCCTCTGGGGATCCTGAACCCTGAAACATCCCTGTCTTTCCCATCTGCACCACCTCTTCTGGTTCCTGAGGCTCAGTCCCACGGGGGGGATGGGTGACCTTCCTGAATGCCACAGGGATGCACTTCAGAGATGACCACATTCTTCTTAGAAATCCCACTGACCCCAGTAGAGGGGGGGAAACCCACCATATTCCCCTTTCACAATGCAAGTGGAAAGCCCCTTTCTTCACTCTCTGGTGTTCTTCCTGGGGAGCAGAGGAGTGTGAAGCAGCTGTGCTTTCACCCATTTGGCTCCCAGACAATTGTCATTAGGAAGAACCACCTCCCTTTCCTGCCCATGTTGTTGGCAGAGGCCGTGGGCAGCTCAAGGCATGGGGGTCCCCTGCAGCCAGAGGTGAGTAAGAGGTTTAGTCCCAGATGGATATATTCCCAACTCAGCATGCTCCTTTTGGTGTAGAGCCAGTTGGGAGCCAGCAGCAGGTGGAAGAACCTTGTGGCAGGGAAGCGGTGGCTGGGGATGCCCCTGCTTGCCATGGGATGCAGGACCCAGCAGTACTTGGAGGAGAGTCCCACAGCACAGGACTCCCAGCACCCCTTGCCAGCCTTTGGTCGTGCTCCAAGATCTGTCAAACACACTGAACATGGAAGGAGGTGAGGGTTTGTTGCTGGGCAGCACCCCCAGCACCCGTTGCCAGTGGGTCAGGGCTCTGCTCTTGGGACCCGCTCTTTGCAGAGGGCTCCTCACTGTCAGACCAACCCCCAGTGAGGAGCTGGCTCGGGGTTAGGAGCAGTTCTGGCCACCAGCAACCAGGACCTGTCATCCTCCCTGCTGTGACATCTCTTTGGCAGCGTCCTGAGGAGATTAAGTAGAGACCAGGCTGCAGAACCAGCCTACACCCCAAACCTGCGGGGAGCCCGGGGCTGATGACAGACGCTAATCCTCCACCACCTAAACTTGCCTTCTGCTGGCTTGTTTCTGTCAGCAGGTGCTGACTGAAGTTAAGCTGGCACATCCTGTTTGTGTTACTCCCCCTGCCCACAAGCCCCCGCCTGATCCCTTCCCCACAGTGCTGGCTTGCCAGGGCACAGGAGCAGCCAGAAGCAATGCTTTCCTGATGGAGGAGATCACCCCACGCATAAGGCTGGTGACAGTGCCAGTGCCAGTGCAGGGATGCAGCACCATGTCTGGTGGCATGGCTGGAATCTCCTCTTGCTTCTTACCATGGACTGGGGAAGGGGCAGAGCCTCTCCTACTGTTGTGAGCAGCAGAAGCACTCAGTGAGGTGCCCGGGTCCCAGCTCTGTGCCTTGCACCTGGGTAGATATTTGTCCACATGGAAGGGGTCTGTACTCTGCTCTCCACTGAGGTGCAAGGACAGTCCAAATCCTGAGCAAGGGAAAAGGTGCAGGCATAGACACTGCTCCAGGGTTTGTTCACCCGTGTTGCAAAATATTTTTCCTATTGTCAGTGGGAATTTATCTGGTGTATCTGATGTTCATCCTGCCCCTGGGCCCCTCAAAGAAGACCCTGACTCTGGCATCTCCAACCCCCTACAAGGCAGCTGCTGACAGCAGTGAGCCTTCTGTTGTTCCTTCCCTGGGCTGCACAACCCCAGTGCTCTCTGCTTCCCACAAGGGACTGAAGCAGCCGGGTTTAAGGGACATCACTGCAGGTGGCACTGGCACTGGCATGGTGGTGAGTCACCATACCAAGGAGAAACAACCCCCGTCCCCGTGCTCCTGTGAAGATTCGAAGCGGGAGTGCTGGTCCTCGCTCTCGGCAGTGCCCACGCAGTGGGTGAGCTGCTGGCACCCTGCGCTGTGCACACAGCCTCCATGGGGGATTTCTGCTCTTGCACGAAGAAAATCTGTTTACAGGAAGCTCTGTAGCTGCCTTTGGCCAAGAACCCATTTTCTGGGACACCTGGAATTCAGGTTGTCTTTTGGCCTGTGAGATCTTGGCCCTGGACTGGAGCGTGCTTACTGGGCTCTCCTCTCTCTGCCAGCTTCAGATGTGCCCCCATGCAGGCACTGGGGAGGGCAGGAGGAGACAGCCAGGCTTCAGCAAGCAGACTCTGGAGAGGAGACAGACATCTCCCCAGTACCAACATATACCCCAAAAATGAGCTTGAGGCAAGTTCTACCCCCCATAGCATCAGAGGGTTGAGACTATGCGATATTTAATGTGAATGTCCCAGAGATGTCTCACAGAAGAGACTGGGAAATGTGTGGGGTGAGACCCCCCCATGTGCCATCTCAGAGACCTGGGGTGCTTGCACAAGGTAAAGGGACCCTGGAGCTGCCTGGTCCTGACCAGCAATGCTTGTGGCCTGAGTGCTGGCATAGAGGGCAAGAGAGTGTTTGGCTACGAGACCACAGAACAGTTGGCTGCAGGGAAAGCAGCTGCTGGGATATTCGGGAACTGCTCAGAGATTAAAATCCAGCCTGTGGTAAGACTTGTTACAACCTCCCAACCTTCTCCAAAAGAAAGTGAAAGCCGTGGGCTGGAAGGATATATAAGCAGTGGGGAGCAGCAGCAGCAGCAGCAGCAGCAGCAGCAGAGCACAGGGAAGCTGTACAGAGCTCACCTCTCCTGCCTGGAGCTCCATCGCCTCCAGCCCATCTTCTGCCACACTCAGCAGCAAAATGCAGCGGCTGTATCTTCTCTGCTTCCGTCTCCTGTTGCTGGGATGTATCCTGGATGGTAAGACGGGACCTCTCACGCTGTCTTTCCTGTGCAAGTGAGAGAATTCAGTTTCTTCTCTCTTTCGCATTTCCAGCAGACTTTTAGAGGGACACTTGGCTGCGGCTCCATCACAGGCTTCCTGTGTCCTCTTCTTGTAACCTGTCACACAGGGACTTTGTCCTGCCCAAAGTTCAGATGAGACCCTGCAGGGCTGTGGGGTTGGGAAGGTGTGTTTGGGAAAGGCCAAGGAGCAAGTGCCCTAGCCCAGCTTGCACACATTGGGCTGGGATTGTCTTGGTCCCGTTCTCCCCAGTACACCGAGGGAACATTCCTGTCACCCTGTGGTGTGGGGCAGCCTGGAGGCAAGTGGCAGGGCTGGGAGCCAGAGGTAAGGCGGCTGTTAGGGCAGGGCCCATGTTTGAGGGGCTGTTGTTGTTGGACATGGGGTTTGCACAGGTCACAGCTGTCTGGGCGGGTGACATCAGAACCTCTACTCTGTGGTGGAGAGCTGGGGGGTCCAGATGCCTTGTGGTGTTGCACCACACCTTGCTGCTGGGGGCTACAGACATCCATGGGTGCTGCCAGCCCTGTCAGGCGTAAGCAGTGAATACAGCATTTGCTGGGAGGGTGACTCCAGATCTCCTTCCCTGCAGAGAAGCACAGACAGCTGTGTCCTTCAGCCATCACAGGAATGATCCGTGCGGGGTGGGCCGGTGGTGGCGTAGCTGCCAAACCTGTGATTGCTTCAGTAAATAAAACTGAAGTCATTCCGAGCCCCTTGGAAATGTGTGTCTATCGCAGCACCCTGAAGTGGGGTAAATAAAGACCTTCATGTCCTGCCTTGCTAGCTAGGGTGCAGGAGGGACACAGCCATGCAAGAAGGGTTGCCTTCTGCCTGTTTACTCTTCCCCATCTCCTTTGCTTTCTGTCGGAAGGAGGCAAAGGGCTCCCAGCACTGGGGTGTGAGCACAATAAAGCTGGTGCCTGTGTGCCCAGCCAGGGCAGTGTGTGACAGCATTCCTGCAGGCACCATCCTGCCGCAGCCCCTTCACCCTCTAGGGAAGCTGGGAGAGGTGCAGCTGACCTCAGCCTGCATGGTGTGTTCCTCCTTCAGTGCATGGCGGGAACAACGTCCTCGACTGCTGCCTGCGGACAAGCGAGATGCCCATCCCACGGCGGATCGTGCGGGATTACCGACTCCAGCTGGTGCAGGATGGCTGCAATATCCCTGCTGCCATGTAAGAGCCCAGGCGGTGATGGCTTGAGGACAAGAGGGACAAGGCCTTGTGATGGCCAAGGGATGGATGCAGGGAGGCAGGGTTGGAGGCAGAGCAGGATAGAGGAGGGATGTTGACCTGGATTTGAGGGCAAAGGAATAGGGAGAGTTGCAGAAGAGATCCTGGAGATCCAGAGGCTCAGTCAGAGGGAGAGCAGCTGAGAGGGGAGAGCATGGGACAAAAGCCAGGGAAGAAAGCCATCTACAGGTGGAGATGGGAGAGGGCAGTGAGGTAGCCAGCGGGCGAGAGCTTGAGCTGTTCTTGAGCATCCATGGAGTGTCCTGCTCACTACATCTCGTTTTTTTCCCTCATGGACCTGGCAGATTCATCACCACAAAGGGCAAGCGCCTCTGTGCTCCTCTCCATTCCCCGTGGGTGATTAGTCTCCAAGAGAGGCTGGATGCTAGCTCTGCCAAGAGGGTAAGAACCATCCTTGTTCTCAGCCAGACATGAGGTTAGCCGGGGGATGGGTTTATCCACTGACAAACAGGTTTTTCCCAGTGCTACTGGGCTACTGGGAATAGCAGGGACATGCTCTACCAAGGCATGGATAATTTGTCTCGGTCTCCATCCCTCCTGCCTCCAACTGGTACCAGTTTGTCTCCTTGGTAGTCCCTCTTCCATCCTAAATAAATGCAGCCCTGGGACTTTTGTCCACCCAGTGTCACTCTTGTCTGAGCCTGGTGTGTGCCATGGCAAATGGCACCGGGTGCAAAATCCCTCCCCACTTCTTCCCCGCAAGCTTGGAGTCTGCTGCTTGTGCATCTTCATGGGGAGGGCTTGTGATGAGTTTGGTGGGTGCTTTACAAGCTTTGACAGGTCCATCACTACCGTGGCTTGTCTAGCAGAGCAAGGGACTCTGGGGAGGCTCATACTCCAAGGAGCACACTAATACCAGCTGGGTTTTTCACTTCCCCAGGCAAAACTCCAGGGCAAGTAGGTCCCAAAGAAGCCCGTTGCTGGTCCCAACAGCTGGAGGGGACCAGCTACCAGCTGTGAATCTGATGCTAATGGAGCCTGAAGCCAACCTGCTTCCACCTCCAGCCTCAGGGCTGACCCTCCTTGAGACTTATGCCAGTGTGTGGGGCTGGGCAGAGCCCTGTCTGCTCTCTCTTTTTCTCTGTGTCTCTGGTGTGACCCAGCAGCCTGTGTCAGGCTGAGCCAGGGGCTGCTGGACTCCATCACCTTTGCAGCCTGGAAGCTGTTTGATGGACTGATCTGCGAGGCAAACTGGGGAGTTTCAGACTTCACTTCAGCACGGCAGCTGTGACCTCCAGCTCTAGTCTGATCCCTTTGGTTTCCATTGGCAGCCCCAACCTGGAGTACTTCTGCATCCCTGGGAAGGGCTGCCAGCATAGGACAGCATGGGGATGGAGGGAAGTGATGGAGATGTTCCACAATGGCCATAAATTGTGCCGATCCTCACCAAGCACAGCCCAGATGCCCTCAGAAAACGTGTGGCTGATGTGATTCCTCTCTCATTCCTGAATTCCCTGCACTGTTTCCCTCTTGCCCTTCCTTGCAACGGTAGAAACAGAGCCACTAATGTGGAGCAGGCAGAGCTGTGGCTCTTAGACCCTGCTCTCCTCAGGGACATTGCCCCCTTTCTCAGTCCCCCAGCCTGACACCACCACCCAGCCCTGCCCCATGCCCATGCCTGGAGGTCATGCTGCTGTCAGGTTATTTGCTGCTAGATCTGTTCATTGCGACAATTCCATGTGTATGCTGCTTCTTTACTCTTTTTTTTTTTTT
>VZTF01005106.1:104449-122015 GCA_013397755.1 Cnemophilus loriae
TTTTTATTGTGCTGTGATTTTGTTAAATAAAAAGAAAAGCCAGCGGGTAGTTGTCACACCTCATGTTTGACCCTGAAAGCCAGTGTGGAGTGTGTGGTGAGCAGACAGCACTATGCTGCAGTGGCAAAGGGGCTGTGCTGGGGTGTGGGGAGAAGGAAAAAGGGTCCATAGGGGTGAAGGACACAGCAGCTGGGCTGCAGGTCTCTCCTGGGAGTCTGTCAGCACCGTGGCAAAACAGACGCCCTGCTCTGCACTGCTCAGCCAGGCTACAGGAGCGGGTCCCCTGGAGAAGGTGTGCAGGGATGGGGTAGGAGGGAGCATGCCAGTATTGCACCATCCAGCCCCAAATGCTTCAGTCCTGCCAGTGCAGATGCTAGGCTGGACCTCCCCAGCTCTCAGCTTCCACAGGAGCATGGGACACGGAAGAAGAGCTGCAGGAACAGGAGGTTTGTCCTTGCAGTAAAGGGAAACTGAGGCACAGTGTGGTTGATTACTCCGGCAGGTCAGTACTCGCTGGCAGCTGGGGTGTAGGTACACAGAAAGATGAGCTTTTGGGGCAGTGGAGGCTGCTGAAGACACCTGCTCCTGGGCACATCCATGGATAAGGCACAGATGGCAGGCTCCCAGCTCCCACCACTCATCAACAGCAGACTGAGTCTGTGGTCATTTTCCTCCTGAGCCTTGGGTCTGCTGTGCACTCTGAATAAGGTCTTGCTGTCTTAAAGTGTCCTCATGTCCCCTTTTGTCCAGGCCATGTGATGTTTGAACAAAGCTGTTCTGTCCAGCTGAAGCATCTGTGTGTCCAACAGGCAGGCACCGTCCTCTCCTCCCAAGCGCTGCTGTGTGACTGTCTGCATCATTAAATTAGTTGGGTTTGGTGCTAGTCAGCATGCGTGGGCACAGGTTGGGAGTGAAACGGCCCAGGACTGTTCCTGAAGGCAAGGGGAACATGGCCACCAGCCCTCAGGGAATAGCATCCATGGTGGTGCAGTGGCTGGGATGTTCAAGCCAGGGAGTGACCAGGTACTGACAGCTTTTTGCTGACACCTCTTGAATGCAAGCTTAATCCCATCCCTTCTTCTCCCCTGGTTGCCTGGCTCACTCAGTTGGTGGCTTGTTTCTCTTTCAGGTGTTCTCCCCTCTGGGGTCCTCCTCCTTGGTATCTGCACACGCAATGCCCCGGGCTCGGATGTCTCTGAGCATGACTCTCCCAGAGCACCAGCTCTGTCCCAGATCATTAACTATAGTGACAGCCCCAGCAATTCAATCCTGAGCAGAAGAAGGAAGAGAAGGAAGGCTGGTATGGGAAGAGAGGCCAAGACAAACAGTGTGATCGGGAAATTAGGATAACTGGTGCTGACTTGGACAGAAGCCTTCCTGCTGCTCGCTCAGTGACCTGTGAGGGGGCCGTGGCTGGGGAGGGGGAGGTTGCTTGGCATGGATCTGCTCTGAGGCTGAGCTGCTGCAGCTGGAGCAGGTCCCTGTGAAGGGCAGGGACTGCCAGAGGGGCTTAGCTTTTGGTGGATCAGATTCATCCTTAGCTGCAGGATACCATGACAAGGAGAACAGTGTCCCCAGGGAAAATGAGGGAGAAGGGGCTTGCACTCATCTTTTGGGTGTTGGAAGCAGGTTAATCTATTTTCATAAAAGTTTCAGGGATGTCTTGGCCAACCAGACTGTAAGAGCACGTTTGCAAAGCCCAGGTTTCCCATCTCTCCTGGGAGCAGTAAATGTGTTCTCCTCAGAGCAATGCAGCTGCACACACAGATCCCTGCTAGGTCCTTGTCTGCCATGGTTCTCAAGCGGAGGGTGATCCAGATCCCAGCTCTGGCAGCAGGCTGCTCTTACCCCCCATAGAAGGACAGGAGGAGATACTGTCCTGGACCAGGTACGTGGTCCTGCCTCCTGTCCCTCCTCCAGCTCTGCAGCAGCCTCTCTCCCGACTCCAGAGCCCAGCTCCTCTTGGAAATCTGTCAAAAACCAGACTGGTTCACTGCTTAGTAAACTAGGGAGCGAGTTTCTCTGATCTGAAATGTCAACAATCTCTTTAGAAGGAATTTTTCCTTAGGGAAAGCAGCTAGTCACTTCCATGTCAAAAACCTCGGTTCCCAGCCCAAAGCTAGTTTCAGTAAAAAAGTCCTCCTGCTTCTCTCTCCCCAGACATGTTTTTCTTGCTCTTTTCCTACCCTCACTGCACCCTCAGGGGTAGGTGGTGCAGGAAGATGCAGCCATACCCTCAGTAGCCCTGGAGTTACGTGTAGGGGTCGCTTTAGCTCTGGAGCATTGGCTGAATCACCTGTAGCCCTTTATTCAAACCTGGGACCTGTATTTCACATGTTGTGGAGTAACAAGGTGCTATAACCGCAAAGCTTTCACAAGGAGCTGACAAAACAGCCACTCTCTTGGTGACTGTGCACAAGGCAGGAGAGAAAGGACAAGGCTGCATCTATGCAATCAAACTGAGCAGGCGTTGGGTCGCTCTCGGTCTGCCAGCACTCACAGCTGGGATCATGAGAGCACTCGTGTGTCTGCCTGGCGTGGTGAAAGCAGCCTTGGAGGCTGCCCAGGCTGAGTTCAAGGGGCACCAGACACAGCAGGCAGAATCTGCTGTGGTCTCAAGGTCTGACTTGGCACAGACATACCCAGCTATGAGGCAGGATTGAAGGTTCCATGGCAAAAACACCCATCTGCTTCTTTGCAGCAAGGCACCAAGGGAAATGCTATGTTGGTCTCCCTTGGTGCCTTAATATCCTTTCCAGGGACTTTACTGGAACTGGTTTTGTCCCTTGCCTCCAAAGAGACGGTTTATGGGGCCTTTTTCTGTCACCAGCATCCCCCGCGTGTGGCACATGCTGCTCCCAGAGTGACTGGAGAGGAACTGACTGCATCTTTCCCACATGGACCCGCAGGCAAGGGGAGCAGCACCACGGGGGCTAAAAGCTGTTCCCCTCCTCACAACCTTCACACAGCTTCTTCACGTGACTCCCTGCTGCACAAGAGTCAGCAGGAGTTGTGGACATGCCCTGGGCACATGTTTCAGTGCAGGGGCCAGTTGTTCCCCATTATGGTGGTCTCCATCCCTTGGTGCCAAGGCAAGGGGCTGCTCTCCCTTGGCACAAGTGCCAGATCCAGCTGGCAGGGGCTCAGGGACCTGTCTGGGTTTGTGTGAGGAGATGGGACATGTGGATGGTTGGGAAGGGTAGGAAGCCAGGTGAGGAAAAGCCTCTTCAGTCTTGTTCCACTGTACTGTTTGCTCTTGCCTAAACAACATATGTGGATGATGGAGAGGATCCAGATCTGGCATCTCTCATCCTCAGGCCCCTGCTTGCTCCCCCCTCATTTCCAGCATATCATCACCACTGCTGCTTGCCTGAACACTTTCTGCCGAGATTTGTCCTGTGGGAAGATGCCAGCTCTCTTAGCCAGGCTGTGTGGTTCCGAGAAGGAGCTGGTGCCATTCCTGCCACGCTGCTCCTGCATCTGAACTCTCCCTGGTGGCATTGCCCAGCCTGCACCTCCATGGTCTGATCCCCAGGACTGGAGCATGGGACCAGGATGTTTTTCCTGACCTGAGCTCCTGGAATCAAATTGAGCCCAGAAGCTGTCTTATATGGAGACCCCTGTGCCTAGACATTACTTGACTCAGCTTTTTGTTTCTAGAAGTAGCAGGAACTATAGCTCATTGCAGTGTGGGCTCAGCCACGAGCCAGGCACAGCTTTGCCCAGGTCCCAGGGCTCAGCACACCCTTTGGAAAGGGAGGGCAGACCCATCCTCTCTGCCCTCAGATGCACCCATCTTCTCTCTATGCACAGGAGTACTATAAACTGGAGATAAAGACAAAACCAGGAAGACAAGCAAAGAGAAGACTTAACCTGCTGACAGAACAGTCTGGAAAGTACCTGTTACCCATCCCTCCTGAACAAGCAGTAGGCAGTGACAGGAGGCTTAGTGCCTTTTCTGTGGCACTCGCCACCTCTCCCTCCTGTTTTCCTGCTTAGCTGTGCCTCTAGGTGAGGCTTTTTTCTGCTCTCCACACTGTGTGCCCAGCCACAGAAGACTGGGGGAAACCTATCCTCCCTTCTTTCCTCAATTGCTCTGCAGTCACAGCAAAATGGCCTGGATACAGGGCAAAACACAGCTGTTTCTGTGGGAGACTGAGGCAAGGGGTCACCACCAGCTCAGACTGCAGGGATGGGGCTTGGAGGGGGCTAGCAAAAATCTGGTTAGCTCTGCCTGGGATGAGAGGGACAGCCATGGGGCAAGCAAAGACAATAAGATTTTGGACCTTCTCATGAATTTGTGAAATTAGTGTGCTGCCTGAGGCTGGCTGGGATGTGTTATACCCATAAGCATGAGGAATCTTTCCTTGTCCATGGTGAAAAGGGAAAGCCAGAAGATTGCTGATAGTAAGGCAGACCCAGGGGCTCTTCCTGCAATCTTTCTTTAGATCTAACAAGAACAAACCTCTAATCCTGATGTCTCCCTCTGTCTGCTTGGCCTTGTGCTACCCAGTTTCTGCCCAGTTTCCTTGGATCCCTCTGCCCTAGATATATTTTACTGGCATGGTGACTATTCTGTACCTGTCCAGAGGATTTGGCAGCTGTACTATGTCGATGCAGATTTGCAAGGTGTGGCATTTCACAAGCTTCCTGGCTTGGGAGGTTCACCTGCTGTGCAGCCTTTAGTCATTCCTTGCTCCAAACATATCTCATTCTTCCCCACTTTCCCACAGAAAGCAACATTTTCTTTCTTGCAGATGTTATGTCTGGGAAAGCCCCTCCTCTGCTGAGATGTGCACGGACTGTCCCCACACTGCAAATCCACAACTGTGTTTACATGGACGCTCCTTAATCCTGTTTAAATTATCAAGCTGTGACTTTCTGCTCTCCGTGGGAGGGACGATGCTGCAGAAATGTGAGCTGCTGAGGTGGTCTTTGGTGAATAAATCGAGTGCTTTCCTTGAAAATACCTGCAATGTATAGTTTCCCACCTTTTTATTTAGCTGACACAGCTTTTGGAAAGGCACCAGTCAGCGTTTACGGTGATGGATGACAGCCACTGTACTGCAAAGAACAAAAGCAGAAGTGTCCCGGATACGCTACAGCTACAGATTCAGCCTCTTCTCACAGGGCTTGGTTTCATTTCCCAGCCACTGCATTGTCCTCTGACCCTGCCAAGGACAGCTACTCCAGGGAATTCCCAGTGTCAGAGCCAACAGGGCTGTGGGTTTCACTGCTTGCCTGGGGAGAAAGCAGGGCTGAAATCTGCTGTGTTGAACCCGGCTGTTTTGGAAGGCGGTGTCTGTGCTGTGCTGTGCAATGGCTCTTTGCTGAGCCTGTGGGATTCAGCTGGCTTCAGGAGGGCAGCAGGTCCTGGAGATGCTGTCACTCAGCTCATCACTTCTCACTTTGGGTAGGCAGGCTCTGTCCTGTTTGCACTGCTTTGCCCCTCATCCCAGTACAGACACTTGGAGCAGCAGATATTTTGCAGCTCGACAGAGGATGGTAGGAGGGATGCTCTCTCTACCTTGATCTGGTTTCCAGCTAAACTGCTCACTAACCCTGCTGCCAGCAAATCCAACACAGGTGGTTTGTTGCAAAAAATAGCATCTCCTGGCATGCCTGTGTGCTGTAGAGCTGGTGTTTAAAACAGAGTTACTGCAGACTGAAGCAAAAAATCACCACAAAGAGCCATTTGTGAGTCAGCCTCAAACCAAAAGGTGCTCAGGTCTCCAGCCCAACTTGGCAGCTGGTGCAGTGCTAATGGAAGAAGTGGGGGTTGGGTTGCAGCTGTTGGGATGAGGAAAAGGGGGTACATGTCCTGCAGCTTGCTGTCACTGCATCCAGGCACTATCCCCTTCCCTTTCAGCAGGGACAGCTGCTTGATTTATCTCTGAGATTTCTTTAGTGAGGATTTTGGACATCACTCATGAGTGGTCCTGTAGTGCATTAATTATAAAAATCAGTCTCACTGGGAGAGGTGGTCCCAGATGGGACAGCTGGACTCTGGAAAGTTGTGCACCCACTTGGGAGGGTTGTGGAAGACAGCGGTGAGTTTGATAGGAGATGTGGATGATGTGGCCTCAAACCACAGGCTGAAGGAACTTGATTTAATCTTGCCTCCAGGAATGGATGACATGGTCTCCGAGTACACAGAGGGATATAGTGAAGAGAAAGTGAAAAGAACTATTGAGTTTAATTCTGATAAGTCAAGAAACCACAGCGGTCAGACTTTAGGGAAATTCCATTTAGCAGGAAGAGGCAGATGAAGAAATGTTGCATGTCCACTGCCGGAAACTTTCACAGTGAGACCAGAGCTTGTCAGAAAGCTGGAAGTAGTGCTGGCTCTGGCTCAGTACAGGATGGGTTAGATGACCCCAGGCAGTCCTTCCTAATCCTTTTTTCACCCCTGTTATACTGTCCTACCAGGTTCCTAGTGAGTGAAGTGGACTTTCTCTGCCTTATACTATACTTCTGAGGGAAAGTATACATGAAATACTTTCTTTACATGAAAAACTTTCTACATGAAATCTTTTACTTCCCATGACCATGGGAACCTCTCTAGAAGGTGGAGAAGGGAGGATGGAGTTACACTCTGAAGCCCTCACTTACTTGTTGGGTGCTTGCTGTGACGCTGACTGCGGTCACAAGAAATCCATGTTCCTGGATGCAAATCCAGGATCTGACCTAGTGCCCACATGATGAAGGTGCCTTGGGAGCATGTGGAGAGCTTGCCACGCCAGCCTGAAAGAAACAGATCTTGTGTGTCTCCCATTAGAAGTACCTTTGAAGTGGAGCAAGCTGTGCGGTGCTAATAGTAGAGTGTGAACCATCAGCAGTGAAAACCAGCATTCTTGTTGACACCATCTGGGCCACATGCTAGGATGCTCCTGACAAGGGCCTTGGCAGGCTTGGCTCTGTTTCACCAGCATAATTTGAGTTTGGACTTGAGAAAAAAAAGAAAGCAACCCGAAGAGATAACAGAAAAGAGCTCTTCAGGGTGAACGTGAAGCCAAGGAGTTTAGCATCAAACGCCTTTTGAAAGCAGCTGTGCAGCCTTGCTCAGGGATAAATAAAGGCTGGTTTGAAGCTGGAGAGCTAGCTGGCAGCACACACTGTTCCTCTCTTGCCAAACACTTCCCAGACCACCTGTCCTCGCAGGGCTGGGTTCCCCGCAGAGCTCTCATGCTGCTGCACACTCCCCTGGAGTGGATCGGTGTATCACCAGCATCCTGGGCTTGGAGCGAGGGCACGGCTCAGGCTCATGTTGAGGGAGAAGCTCTTGTGGGGTCTTTTCTCTCTCTGGAGAGCTCAGAGAGATGGAGACCATCCCACCTTGTGGTATATCCTCACCCTTGTGATATTTCCAAGATCTGGAGTGGGAGGCAGCTGTGAGAGTTTGGCTGGCCTTGCCGCCAGGGTAGTGCCAGGCAGAGGCCATGGTTTTGGGTTGGTGCAAGGTCTGAAGCATTGGAGTCAAGGGAGTTCTAATCAAAGCAAGCCCTCAAGTGTCTGTGCTCAGTGCTCTAACAGAATAAGGAAGGACTCAAGCAAAAAAACATCTGGAACAAGATCAGAAGCCAGATACTCTCCTAAACAAAGGAGATGCATGGCCTTGGAGGAGAAAACAGACATGTAAATAGAGACAGAGGGGGCCAACAGAAGGTTGGGTTTCTCTGGATCTCATTTGTCTTCCTTGTGCTGCAGCTGTCTAAAGTAAATGCTGGGGGGCTGTGGTGTGCTGGAACATGCTGGGGCCATTCATCATGGGCTGTGCTGGCAGCTGGGACAAGTCCATGATGAGCAGAACCGTCCAGCTTTCCAGAGGGCTCTGCCTCACTTGCACCACTAGTTTTGAGGCTGCAGCCTTTCTTGTGCTGCATGCAGGCAAAGGTAGGGAGAGAACAACTTCTTTCAACAGGGCATTCACCCCTGTGAATGTGACCTTGAGGTGCTTTTTTACAAGGACTCTGGCTGGGCTTCAGGAGGGTCATTGCCCTCTCTGTTTCCAGAACCCCTCCAGTGCACTCTGGGAAGGAATTCCTCCTGGTCTAGATGTTGCCTCTCATTGACCGTGTCTGGTTGTACTTACACAAAAGCCTTCTGGGTCAGTACTTTCCAGTCTGAACAGCCTCAAACTGCTCAGCATTTCTCCTTCTCTTTCTGCTCTCCTGTTCTGGACAGTGTGTATGAATGTGGAGGGCAGGTAGTTCTGCAGGGATTTGATATGGAGCTGCTACAGTGGGCTTTGTTTGACAGCCAGGAGATCGAGTCTTGGTACAGCTTTAGTGTCAAGAGAGTCTGCAGCTCCATGCCATGCTTGCACGGGCCATCAGGGACAGCACAGGCAAAGAGCCGAACATCAAAATTCCAAAGTCAGACTTTTTCTCAGCCGCTTGCAAAAAGAGCTGGAGGAGGCCACAGTGGCTGTTTTTTGAGGGCTTCCCTGTGGAGCAAAGGGGTTGTACTGCTCCAGAATAGCACAGTCCTTCCCAGTTTTCTTGTGGGATACCTCTGTCCAAGGATTTCCAGGCAGAGGCTTATCAGGAACAGGAAAAAGCCATCAAAAAAAGTCAAGCTAAAGTCTTCTGGGACAGAACTGCCGAGAGTGCACAGGGGGAGCTAGGGAAGTCTCCGAAACATGTAAGATGTACCAGGCTGGTATTCCTAAAGGGGCACAGCAGCAAGGAATGGAAAGTCCCTGGCTGGCTCTTCTGTGCCTGATAAGGCAGACTGGCTCCATGCCCTGCTAAGGAAGGATTTGCTTGTGCATCCTTTCTTACTGGAAACAGAGGGGAGAGTCATCAAGATAACAGTCAGAAGGACGGGAAAAGAAAAGGCATCCCCCTCCAAGCACAGCCATTGTGTTAGCCAGACTCCCAAACTCTTGGAAAGGAACTATCAGAAACTGTGCAGCATTGAAAGCTACTAAGCCCCTGAGCTCCTCTCCCTTCTCATAAAGCTGCCTCTGTAGCATTAGAAGTGCACTGATCCCCTGGAATCCTTAAAGGTCTTTTAAACCCTTCTTCTTCTTCTTTAGGGACGCTGACCCAGCACCCCCCGGTCAAATTTGGTTAGAAACATCCCCTGCACAGCTCACTACAGCATTGCCAGGGTCAACCCAAAGGCTCCTGTGCATCCCCAAAATGCTCAGGTCAAAGTTTAAAACATTAGCAATGCTCTTTTCACACTCTCTGTTGATAATCCATTGAACTGTCAGCACAGGGTGCTGGTGGGGCACAGCCAGGGGCTGGAGAAACCCCCCACAGGTAGGTCCATGTGGTTCCCACACAAGCCCTAGCCGGGGAAGCTCCTGCACTGGTGACTCCTGGGTGCTGGCATGGGGTGGCAGGGAAGGATGACTCTGGATTCCTCTCTGTCTGTTGATTTCTCTTCTGTACCTAGTAGTGGTCTCAGCTGGAGAGAGAGACAGTGAGAGAGCCTCTGTCCTGACCCAGCACTGCTGCTCTTGGGCTGTTTCCTTCACCCTTTGCACTGTGAAATTTGAAGTGATGCCTTTCACATCCTTTTATTCTTGTAAGAGGTACATACTGCTGCTCTTCTGAATGATCAAAGAGGTTCATTAACCTGTTCTCACCTTTCTTGTTGGTGGCTTCTGACGAGCCCCACAGGGTTCTGGGGCAGTTGCCTCATAGGTGCTGCTCTTTCCAAGCATCCTGCTTGCTGAGCCACCACTCACCCTACAGGGGGCTGGGATGAGGAGTACCAGCAGAGCTTCTTCCCCGTCCTTCATCCCCAGGAGGTCTTTACCTACCCAGCATTTCTCACATCTTGAGGAAGTGGCTGCAGATGGAGGAGCTGTGAGTGCTGTCCGGGAAGGAATGTGCTGGTCCTTTGACCTCCTGTGCTACGGGAACAAGAGATCTCCTGGCTCTCTGCCCCGTTCTAGCAATGCTTAACCCAATGTCCCTGACTCCCTGAAAAATCCCGGCCAGCAGAAAAAGGCAGCCACCCGCTGGGAAGAAGGAAGGCACCACTGGGTCTCTTCTTGTCTTTGTTCAGGCGGGCAAAGTCCAAGGCTAGCTGTCACACGGAGCCATTCCAGGCTGTGGGTGTGTGGCAGCGCATCCTGGAGACACACAGAAAGTGGTAGCAGAGATAAACAAGCTGGAGGGAACTTTGCCTGAGGGCATCCAGGCAGGATGTAGGGCTCAGGACATGATGCACAAGGTTGGGCTGGTTTTTTGTGAGCTCACAAATGGTACCGATGGGTACCTCTCCTTGCAGTAGAGAAACAGCACCCTGGACCACATCTGTGCTGACTATTGACTGAAAAATGCTGATGGGTCACTCCAGCACATTTCAAGTATTTTGTGGTTTGGTTCAAGTTTGTGGGTTACAGTTGGTTTGTTTGATGGTTGTTTTGGTTTCTTGTATTTAAAGAGAGTGATTTCTGTGGGCAGGGGTGCTTGGGGTGAACATGACAGGACTCAGAGATGGGCACAAAGTAGGAGGCTGCTCTGACAGATGCCTGCCCTTCCTCTAAATTTCTGGCAGCTGCTGTTGCTGCATCCCAAACACCATTTCTGAAAGGACAAGAGGGTTTGTGGTGATGCTGTGGGAAGACATACCTTGTTACCAGCATGCCCCAGGGTGGAAGCACAGCCCCAGCAGCAGAGATTGCTCCCTGGCTGTGTCAGAGAGCCTATCAGACAGATGTAGCAGCAGCTCTGAGCCCTGGGTTGTGAAGGAATGACACTGCCGAGCTCTTCTCCACAGTGACAATAGGCTCATCCTTTTACTGTAGCCCTGCCATGGTCTCTGTGTGCCACTCACTATCCTCCTCCTTCCCTGTGTATAGGAGTGGCAGGTAACTCTCCCATTCATTGTATGCCTGGTCTGTTTAGATGAGACTGTGAGGGCTTCAGGGTCTAGCGCAGGTCTGAGTCTCTGGACAGCACCTGCAAGCGTAACAGTTCCTGTGTGGCTTGGAGAGGCACACATGGCTGGCACACCCTGCACTTGAGTGCTGATGCTCCTTCTGGTGTGCAGGAACTGAAGCCACGGTGCTCAGTGCTGGCACGGGCCATGGGAAATGCTTCAGTGTTCTCTTTATCTCCCTACTGTCCTAATATCACAGGAAAACACTGTTACAATCCTCCAGGCCAGGGGAGCCCTGCTTTGGTCACGTAATGCTTGTCTTCGCTGGAGACACCATCTCAAGGAGTCTGTGATGTGCTGGGATGTGTCCACAAGCCTTGCCCGCCAGAGCCCCCTTCTCACACAAACACAGAGCAAGGAGAAGGCCTCTGACAAACTCCCACCAGCACCAGCAGTGGCTGCAGGCGGGCAGTGGGAGCTGAGCACAGGTGACAGACGCATATGCCCATGGCTTATGGTGAAAGAACTTGCACAGGACACAATGAGCACGGGAGGAAGCCAAAAGCTCCATCCTGGTGGGTCTCTGCTACTCTTTTTCAAAGTTCCCATGCTGGTACATGTAAACCAGTGTCAGTTCAGAGCTGACATCACATCAGAGCCCTAGACACATTCTGTACTGCCATTCACTGGGTTTATCCCTCCTGGCACCCTCCTGGTGTACTTGGATGGTGTCACAAGGCTGTGCATGGCCCCCTGTACCTGTGCGAGGACACTGAAAGCCACCTGGTTTGCAGCCAGGGATGGGGTAAGGCTAGCCTGCTTAGCCTGCCCCAGGTGCATGCCAGTGAATACTTCCCAGCTAATCAAGGATGTTTTCCAGTGAGCTCCGAGCCATGCATAGCTAATGTCTCACACCAGAGTAATTTACCTCTGTAGTGAAATAAGCTGCTGATTACACAGCAGTATATTAAAGGGCTTTCAGTATCTTTATTGGGTACAAGATACAAAAACTTAGCCTGGTAACTGTCTTCAAAGAAAAGAGAAGTGAAGGTAAATCTAAATGATAAAGGGAAGACTTGGCACCTTATCCTCCTTTTTACTGTCTGCTCAGGTTTACAGATTACACAGCCCTGTGTACCTTTCAGTAAATACAGTGGTACAACAAAGGTTTATTTCCTTGCAGAGACACTTGCAAGCTCCACACCTTGGTCTTATCCTCGCTCTTCTTGGACTGCCAATGGTAATTTGTCCTTTGCTGCTGGTGGATTGTGTGGCTTAGAGATGTACTTTGTCACTCTTGGCCTGAGCCACGAGCAGAGGGGCGGTGGGGAGTTGTGTTGTCTCCTTGCCATTCTTGGCAAAGATGAGGAGCACAGGAGAGATATGAGACATCAACAGCCCAGATCCCAGAGATACCAAGAGGCTGGGTTTCCCTTGGTGTGACAGGAGCAACACTCCCCAGCTGGGTGGGCAGCACCCCCTTCGCTCACCTCGTGGGCTTTCAGCTGCTGCCCATCACCCCGACAACCAGTTTCCTTGTCTTTTTTTGGCTTTTCTTACTTTCTGGATCTGAGCTGTGCTTTGAGGAAGGCTAAAAGAATTATGATACCTGGGCAATCACAGTACCAGTCAGCATGGGCTGTGCTGGAGCCTGTGCAAAGGGAACCTGCACTTCCCTTTGCAGCTGATGTTCCAGCAAAGGTGGCAGATCCTTCCTGGTTTTTATCTTTGAAGTGACTGCCTTCCTGATGAAATGAAAGCATGACCTTTCAGGCACCCATATACTTCCTCTGGGCTCCAGATCCCACTTCTAACACTTTTATAGGTTTCCAGCCCCGCAGAGTAAGGAGTGCTGTAGAGGTGAAGCAGGTCTGTAGATCACCTGTCAGGTCTTCACCAGGGATCCTCAGGTCACAGCTTAGGAACTGCTGTTTTAAAGGATTGTGATGCAAAAAGGAAGAGAAAGAGGTTATTTTCCGCAGAACTGGGCCCTGGAGCAGAGCCAAGCTCCTATGCTTATGTAATAAGAATAAGCAAACAGCAAAAATCCCACAGGAAGGGGAGGCCACTAACCCTCTGCAAGATCTGAGCCACCAACAGTGCTGACTTCTTCCTCTTTCCTCCAACTGAGGCTTTGGTTTCTGCTGAGTTCCCCTCCTGCTGGGCAGCAGCAGGCCGCCATCCCAGCAATGGTGGCATACAAATTGTACCGTGCTTCCTTCCATTTGCCCTTCCTGTGGGCTCCTGAACTCAGCAGTTCTCTTTGGCCAGGCTACAGGCAGGAGTCTGACCTTCTTGACTGTCCCTGTGCCCCTGAAGACAGAGCGGTGCCCACAGCAGGGCATCAGGGCTGCACAGGTGACAGCAACTGAAGCAAATGTCCCCTTGTACTGGAACACTCTGAGCATCATTTCTGGCAGGTTTTGGCCCAGGTCAGCTAGCCTGACCCCAAAGGCAGGCAACATTCCCCAACCAGAAAGCAGTCCTTGGCAGAGCTGATTTCTTAGTGTAAACATAGCTGGAGCGTCCTTGCTCCTCTCTATGCAGGCCTGGGTGCTGGTTTCTGCACAATGCTTCTGCTGGGGCTCTCAGAGTGCCATGGTGGGTCATTGCCTTTACCCTGCCACACGGGTCTGGAGAGGCTCATCTCTCAACTCTGCACACAGCAAAAGCATTTCTCCAGCTCCTTCGGCTACCTTGCCTGCTCATGCCTCTCATCCATCACCTGCTGGGGCATCTGAATAGGCACAAAGGGGATGCCCAGCCCCACAGTCCCCTGCAGCCTCTTTGAGACTGCCACCAGCGCCCCACATCCTGCCAAAGCCCCGGGAAAGGCCACTGGGAGACAGGTGCAGGTCCTTACCTAAAGTAGCTCAGTGTGGCTCTACCAGGGTTTCTGAAGCATTAGCAGCTTCATGCTTAGAGGATTTTCTCACCTGGCATCATGAGCTGAGGGATGTGGATGGTGTCACCCTGCTGCAGATGGGACAGAACATGGCTCCCAGTTTGCTTCAGCCCCTGGTTTGCTGGTTATCTTGAGACCACTCCTGACAGGGCCCAGCCTCCAGGGATCTGAGATGGGGCCCAAAGTAAGACTGGGGAGTGGGAAGGTGGCTGCTGCCCGTGGCAGCCTGTCACAAATTAGAGATGCCATGCAGAGGCAGGAAGCATTTGTTTGGTGGAAACCACCCTCAGAACCCTGAGCCTACAGGGAAGGGACAGAACTGCTCCCAGGACCTGGACTGGAAAGCTGGAATCAGGCACACATCAAGGCAAAGATATGACAGCCTCAGACATGGGGACTTGTCCATTCCTTGGTGTCCTCAGGTCGAGAGCGGGGGTCAAACTCTCCTGGACTGGTAAATCTCAACTTCAGGAGCGAAGCAGTCACCTCTGTGCTTGACTTCTGTTCTGCTGCCTGCAGAGGCTGTGAGTTTCACCAAAGGATGGGGAAGCCTCAAGCCACAGGGGTGCTGCACCAGAGCCCACACCATCCATGTTGTCACTGCTTCTGCTCTGTTGTCCCCAGGCATCAGCACATACCAACACAAGGGTTGGCAGGGAGCCCAGCAGGAAAGGGCCAGAAGGGCTTTCTACCTGCTTGGCTCCTGAATCAGTGGCTGTCATGATCCATCACTGGCTTGCTGCCCTGAGCCACAGGCTGCAGGCTGGCTCCCGACAGCTCCCTCAGTTTCTATTCCCCAGTCACATTGTTCCTTTCATTTTCCAGAGTTTTCTCTGTGACTATAAATAGCCTCGTGAGGGACTTGCCAGCCCTCGTGGAAGAAGAGGCAATAATCTCTTCCTGGAGGAAGTGGCCAGGACACCTGAAGGATCCTTCTAACCCAAGTGTAAATGATACCAAACAATGTGCCTGGGAGGAAACCGAGGCAGCGAGGGCAGAGGAAGCTGTGAGGAGCAGGGCTCCAGAGGGCTTTGTGGAGGGAATACAGCTGCTGCCATTAGTTAATTAATGCTTGGTGAGGGGCTGCCACTATTGGGGATCCATGGTGCTCCTGTCTGAGCACTGCTGAGCTCTAGGACTACAGGCTTGCCACAAGAGCAGGCGGCATGCTGTGAACGGCCAAGAGTCCTGCTGGGGGTCTACAAGGAGTGTTTTAAGTGAGATGATTTACTATTTCTCATTTGGCAGCTCAGCACTGGAGATGGCTGACATTCCCTCCAGCCACCACGAGGTCTGCATTCCAGAAACAAAATCTTGTTCTGAAAAAACTATCCTTGTCCCCCGGGTGGAAGTACCCACAGGGTGGACTGGAGGTCTGCACGAAGATCTGCATCCAGCATCTTTACCCTTGGCTGGTGTTAGGAGCTGCTGATCCTGCAGCGGCAGGGGTTTTACCCTTCCACAGAACCTCTCCTCCACACAGGACAGACACAGCTGAGATGACACACTTTTCTCTTGACATTGCCTAATTGGCTTGATTTGTCCATATTAAACATTTACTATCCACAGTTAGCTCCTTCATTAGCTATGACACATCATGTTTAACCACACAGCAATATTGCATCAATGCCAGGGCCAGCAGCAAACACTCAGGAAACTTCTGCACTAGAGTAATACAGAGACCATGAAAAAATCTGGGTCTGAATTAAAATTTAAACAAGCCTGGAAATTCTTCTGAGCTGGCAGAAGACCTTAGACAAGTGTGCACATCCCCATGCACAGCCTTCATCCCTGCCTCCTTCATTTATACACAGCATAATGGCTTGCCTGTGGACCTGAGCACTAGCACAGAGGAATGAACACACATTTGGTTTGCAAACCACAGCATAATTAATTCCCAGAAAAGCTTCTGGGGTTCACTCTGTGGCTGTGGAAGTTCAAGGTGCTACCCAGGGTTAACCAGATGCTTCCTCCTGCATGCCCAGGGTGCTCAGTCCCACCAGCACAGGCAAGGGATGGGTCTTCCAGGACCAGGGAGAAACGAGGCAGATGGGAAAGGAAAACCATTTCAGAAATGACAGAAAAAGCAAGATGAGGAGCATGCCGGGGCTCCTGCTACCCCCAACCCCACGCTGAAGGAGCCTCGGGCCCATCATCCCCAGGGCTTTTCCCTGAGCGTTTTCTCAGCCTCCTTTCACAGGGATGGACACAATTTCTCCAAAGGCTGTTTTTGAAGGCAACGTTTGCCATCTAGTGGGAAAACAGAGTCTGTGTATCTCACTTGCCTGCAAAAGGATGCGGCTCGTGGTTATTTTGGCAGTAGTTTGGAGCCACACATCCCCTTGCCCATAGTTGGGCAACGGCTTCCAGCTGGCAGTTCCGGGGAGGAGGGAAATTGGAAGAGGTGGTGCTGGTTCAGCTTCCCTCAGCTCACCAGGCTCTTTGCCGCCAGCCATAGATGCCTGCTTGACGGTGGATCCCTAGCCCAAGCCCTTGTAAAGGTCCCTGGCTGAGGCGCTGCCCAGTGTTAAGTGGGGAGCTGAAAGAAGTGCTCTGTAGTAGGGGGAAAAGCACCACGTTCTGGATAAATGGTGCCTTTCAGGTCAGCAAACCCCTGGGGATTGGTGCCTTCCAGACTGGCACCCTCCCAGGCATCTCTTCCAGGTTAGCATCCCCCTGGGGATCAGTACCCTCCAGGCTGGCATCTCCAGCACTCTACTGGCAATCAGCACCTTCCAAGTCAGCATCCTCTCTGGCATCAGTGCCTTCCAGGTCAGCATATTTCTAGTGATCAGTACTTTCCAGGTTAGCTTTCCCCTGGGAATCAGTGCCTTTAAGACCCGCAGATCATCTTGGGGATCAGTCATCATACCAGGAGGGGATTCTAGGCAGATCTGACACTTTTGGCCCCTTACCACCTCCAGATCCATCAGCACAGAGGTGATTATGCCTGTGCCAGTGCCTAGAATTCATGTGGAGCTCAGCTGCTCCCACATCTGGTGGATCTCCCCGTGCAGAACAAAGGCTGGGAGTTGCTTGAATGGGATGTGACCCTGCAAAGACCACAAGACTCCTAGAGGCACATCTAACTTGGGTCCATCATATTCAGGATGCAGACCAATGCCTAGCTGTACAGAACTCTGTCTGCCCAGTGCCTGCTCCATGCAATCCTGGGAACAGGGAGAGCACTGGAGTGCCTCAACTGGTTCAGAAGTTCCTGCATAGGGCTGGGCCATGCTGTCCATAACCTCTACTTGTTTATTCTGCCCATGCAGACAAAGCAGCTGATGTGGCAGTGGATGAAGGGGAGGACAAGGTGCAGCTGGTGGGAAGAGAGCAGGTAGAGAGGCTGACCAGGGAAGCTCCCAAAGCATCTCCTGCTCTGTTTTAGTGCCTGCAGATGGAGGAGAAGATGGAGTTCCTGCCATGGGGAAGGGAGAAAATCATCTCCTCTGAGCAAGCGACATGGCAGTACCTAGGAGGTGTAGTCCTCATGTTTCACAGCAGAAATGTGTGCATGGGAAGCATGCAGCATGTGTCCCCTAGTGCCACCACACTCCAGGGCAGGAACACAAAACACTGGGAACTCTTGCTTGGACAACAGGACTGTTTCCAGTGCTGGGAAAAAAAAAAAAAAAAAAGGAAAAAGCTAGCAGGAAAATTGTGGGCTGCCGCTGCTGCTTGGAGCAGAGAGGAGCCATTTCCCAAGAGCATCATGAGCAGCAGTGCTTGGGCAGAGCTGGGCTGCTGGCTGTGGCCTCCCAGCATCTCTGTGACCAGATGCTTGGCATTTCCCATCTGTGAAAGACCAAAAGCATC
>VZTF01005107.1:0-11197 GCA_013397755.1 Cnemophilus loriae
AGCAGCTGAGGGAGCTGGGGGAGAGCTCAGTGTGGCAAAAAGAAGGCTCGGGGGGACCTTATTGCTCTCTACAACTCCCTGACAGGAGGTTGTGGTGAGGTGGGCATTGGCCTCTTCTCCCAAGTAAAAAGTGACAGGACAAGAGGAAATGGCCTCAAAACATTTTTCCACTGAAAGAGTTGTCAAGCATTGGAACATGCTGCCCAGGGAAGTGTTAGAATCACCATCCCTGGAAGTGTTCAAAAAACATGTGGATGTGGCACCTGAGGGCATGGTTTAGTGGTGAACACAGTGGTGCTAGGTTGATGGTTAGACTTGGTGATCTTAGAGGCCTTTTCCAACCTTAACCATTCTATGATTCTATTAATGCCTCCTGTAGAATAACAGCCCTATCTAAATGCCAAATATTTTATTATTTTCATCAATATATTTTCCTTAAGCAATAGCTATCATTAGGACTTCATTTTTAAATAACACACAGAATGCTAAGCAATTGTAAGCAATTATTTCTGTAGGAAAGAAAAGAGAGGGAAAACTGACTAAAGAAATAGTTATCAAAGCAATGCAACCATGTACCAAAATACTTATCAAAACCGCATACAGGATGAAAGCATTTCATTTCAAGATTATTATAGTTCATAAAAATTATTGAAGACTGAAAAAAAGCACATAATTTTGCAAACAACTTCTTTTCCTGATATACATTTTCCATCTGAGCTAAAAATACTAACCTGAGCCCTCTTTTCTCTAAGTTCCTGCTGCTGTAACCTTCTTTTTTCACGTTTCTCTTGCAGTTTTTCAACCTCTTTGACACAATTGGATTTTCTACGTGCTTAAAGAAAATATAATTTAAAAATATTTTTAATGTTGCATGAATTTAGTATTTACACTGTAACATTTCAATTCTATTAATTTATGAATAATTAAAATGCATTTATTTATATCAACTGTCTTTTCAAGCATATCAGTATTAGTACAAAATTATTACAGCAATTTAATTTCTAAAATGTATATAATAAACGAATGCAAAAATGCCATACTAATGAGACAATCATTACAGAACCAAAAATATAACAATGACCCTCAAAAAATATTTGGACATGTGATGATATTTGGATACACGTGATCTCTTGGTGCGAATTAAAAGAAAGCCCAGGTAAATGAAAAAAACCCCACTGTCATAGCTAAAAAGAGATAAAGGAAAAATCAATTTGACAGAAAGAACAACTATGACAAAAGTGAACATTTGTTCAGCTACAGAACTCTGAAAAAGCTTCTTGAGGAAGCCTACAGGCAACTGCATCTATAGAACATTTGTCATTTATGGACAATAACATAATTGAAAAAAATGTACATGTAATGCCCAGAATGAATGAATCCTTGATACACAGTTTACATACAAGGAGGTCCAAATTCCTTTTTTGCAGCTTGACCTGGAGATATATCTGAAACACTACCATTCTGTTGTGAGGAGGAAGACTGTTCAGGAAGCTGAGTAGGCCGTGTGCGTGCAGAACCAACCACTGCAAATGAAAAGCACAAAGCTCATCTAGATATGGAAGAGTAACATTTCTATCCGATTCTGAAATGCTTTATGACAAGATAAAAAGAGGCCCCTTTCAAGACACAACAATTTATTGAGGGGAGGGAGAGGGGAGCCATACATGTAGAAAGTCTATTAATAAAGACATTCAGTATGCAGCTTCTTTTATCCTAGTGTTATGCATTGACACAACATAATTAATAAGTACCAATGCTGCATGTGCATATTTTTAAATACTCCTCTACATAATTAATAGAACTTATTATGTGCATAAAATTAATTATGTACTTGGAGATATGCAGTTTTGAAGTTTAAAGTGTTAAAATTTTATTTATATTGTAATTATACACAAAAACCCAGTTAAAAAGGACTCACTGTTTCACATTCTCTAGATGTTACAAAACGGTCCCACCCCATTGAACCTACAATGCGTGGATGAGTAGAGTGATAGAAATGAAAGGCAGCAAAGTGCAGCTCAATCTATAAGTGGAATAAACAAGCCTTTTTGACACTATTCTGGAAAGCTAAACTTATTGATTCTATGATATGTGATAATGGACTCTAATTTCTGAAGATGCAGAGTGATGTCTGTTCCCAGTGAATGCAGTGAGAGTGGCATGCATGCAAGCCTCTTTGGTAGAGCTGAATGGTTTAAGTTGTTTTTCAGAGTTGCTTCAAGAAGCTCTGCTTCAGATGGCCATTTTCCTGTACATGTTCCTAACAAGATCTGCCAGAAGAGTACGAAAGTGAAGGTGACACTTTTGATTAATAGCCTAGAGATGGCATTCCAAATGAAGACCAGCACACTCTGCAACATGGAGAAAACTATGGAAACAGGTATCAAATGGGATAGAGAAAACAAATCTCCAGATCATCCCAAATATGATAGGAGATCTAGCTTATAGCATGAATTAACTACACTAAACAAGACAGTGTGCTGAGAAAAGTTTAATTATAAGGCCAACAAAGAACAAATACTTAGGCCAACTGTGAATAGTAAGATGCACAGGACCTATTAAAATACAAGCTACAGGGTTATTCCATACAAAACAGACTATTTACTACAAATGATGACATATATGGATGTGAGGAAAGTCCATCAAGAAGATATCTCAAATTTAAATCATATTGGTTTGAAAAAAATCCCCTTTTCATGAGATTTCTGATTTAACACCCCCAGAGGCAAATGGCAGAAAGTGATCCAAATCATCCACCAGAAGAGTCTGAACACTTAAAGAGATGTGCAAAACCACTTGTTTTTCAAGCTTAAACAGATGGAATGGAATCTAGCCTGAGTTAATGACAGTAGATTAACGTTTGGAAAAAGAATCATTACCATCATCAGTATGAGCTAACTTTAATGCAGGAGAGAAAATGAAAACAATGAGAAATAACTATTCTTTCTCCTGTTATTAGATGCATCTATATTTATCCAATACGAACTTTTCACTTATCCTCCTGTGATATTTGAGCATTTTTGTAGATTTTTTGCTATTAACCATAAAGTGACAAATAACCCATAGGGTTAGAATTAGAAATGCAGAACTATCAAGAAATGTTATATGAGCAGGAGATTAAAATGTTCCCATATTTTTTTACTTCCTTGAAAGGGAAAGAGATAACATTTACCTCTGTTATCTCTGGCAGGAGTGTCATTCTTAATAGGTGCCATGGTTCGTCGACTCTGTAAAAGAAAGAAATCTCTGTTATTTGATCACCTTATTATTGAAAACGTAAACTGCAGCCCCACCTCTGCTTCTTTCCAGTGAATAAAAATAACATGACATCAGCAATACAAAGAGATGATTGCTGCCAAATCCTTCCCATAAGAGCCCAGGGTGAAGATTGCTTGAACTATGTATACTGTTTCAAAACAACCTCCAAAACATTTTCTATATTTTTCCTTGAGATATATTTAGTTATATAAATATTAGTCCCCAATTCCCTCTCTGCCAAACCTGTTCTTAGAAAATTGTTAGAAACCCCTATTCACCATAGGAAAAAGAAAGGAACACAGTTATCAAGTAGCTCCACAGACACAAAAGTTAGATTTAAAAATTCAAGCATAACAACATGTATAGGAGTACTGAAAGTTTAATATGAACATGTTACATAGGTATTACCAACCTTCACGATTTTGTTTACTTTAGCTGCTGAAGTAGGTGGTGGTGTCTCTGGACTAGGTTCAATATCTTCGTCAGGTGCAAGATCTGGGTTAAGTGAAAATATGCTCTCCAAGTCAATCTGTGTAAAAGAATATAAAATACATTTATGATTCTTAGAACAATATTCACCCTCTCCATTTCTCCTGATATTTTTGAGAATAAGCAATAAATATATTTACTGTTTTTACCCCACAATTTGTTAATTCTATAACCTGAATGATCTTATTTTATTTTCACTAAAAACAGTGTAAGCTTTGGTCTTCATGTAAGTTGAAAACACATCCTTCAGAAAAGAGATTAATTAAAAATAACCAATTGTAGAAGCCTGGACAACAAAGAGTTAATGCACTGCTATGTCTCAAACACTGATAGCTATGCAAGTGGGCAAGTTAGAACACGATGTAGCTGGAGAGGAAGGCCATACAAAGGTAGGGCAGCACCTTTCTGGGGCCCACTTCCCTGTTCTGGTCCACGGTGACTTCACAACATAAAGGACAGTGCAAGCACAGAAGTGGGGTCAAGAAATGGGCATGAACTGTGGACAGAAGGTCAATCCAATAGAGGAGGATCGAGACCACCAAAGACCCTCAAAGCCCTCCGACCCATTTCCAGAAAGGCTTAGAAGAGCAGACTGTGCATGCTACTTCATTGACATGGAGAGCAAGAAACCTAATCCCAAGGCGGGGAAAACTTATCTAGAAAAACGTACCCCCATAAAGCCCAGATGGTGCCTCCAGGACCTTGAACACCCCATCAGCTGGATCGACACTGGAACCAGGACTGGTGATCTCCTTTCCTCTCCTACCTGATCTCTCACTCTCTCTCTATTCCTTCTTTTCTTTTATTTCTCTTACTACTAGAAAATAAGGGCAAAACTTATACCAATTTCCACTCCAAGTGTGTGATTTGGTAATAAAACTTTGTAAGCTTTTTTGGACCCTTCTAGCTTTTGCCATTCCTTTTCAACCACAGACATCTACGAATCTTGGGTGCTCCCTTCCTCTTAGGAGTGGGATGCAACACCAATAAGAATTCATAATTCTGTAAAGTGATTAAATTAAAACAGAAGTAGCTAGTATTACTGTGGTAATTTGTCAGTTACTGCAGAATATGAAAGACATTTTGTAACATAAAAAGAAAGAGATCTCAATTATTTGAAATTTCCCAGATAGTGCAAAAGAAACAGATGAACTACAACCAACCAAGAAATAATAGCAGAATTGAAGCCGCGTCAAATTTATGACGCTATTTTTTTCCTTGTAAGTGTTCCTCATTCATAAAAGCTGCAAAATGTAAGGGGGAAAAGGACAGGAACGTAAAAATAACTGGCTTCAGATCTATTGAGACTCGGTTTCCTAAAAATCTTAAAAGGTTTGGTCTCTATAGACTGCTACTTCCTCTGGCTGGATGGACCTTTCAAAGACCTCACTACTCTATGGATTTTGTGTCTAGCAGGATGAGTTCAGCTGATGAGATCACCAGGACATTCTCACAACCTTATTTTTCCTTTTCCCGTGTTTTGACAAAACTGGTGAAATGCAATTATTTCTGAGCTGCTTCTCCAAATCTCAGCTGAAACTGGCTAACATGGTCCAAAATTTACAGGAAGAGGGGACAGCAAAGCATAGCTGAGACAGACACAGTTTCTTAAAGAAAGCAGGGATGGAAAATTATTGCCTAAAACAAACAAACAAACAAACAGACTAGCAGTTCAATCCCTCAATAATACAAACAGAAAAAGATTTTTAATCCAGCTCCCACTGGCTTCCTGTCTGAATTGCAAGTCATTCTCCCTCTCGAAAATTTGATTTTTCTACTTGCAAAAAGGGGTAACAAGTTCAGCCCTTGTAATCTGTTTCAAAATCAAAAGATGAAAAGCACTATATAAAGCTATAACAAAGAGCTCAGGAAGTTAAATTTAATACAACAGAAACCAGCATTTGCCTAATAACTCCCATTCAAAACAGTCTGTAACCAAAGAATTGTCTGATGCCATTTTGGTTTTTTCCTTTTTTTCCCTTATATATTCTCTGTATTCTTTACACATATATTTGTAACCTATTGTATTAGTGGCTAGTTTTCCCAGTAATTTTCCATGCCCTTTCCCTAGGCAGAAAGACAAAACAAACCAGAGCTCCAAGCCCCAGGGGTTACAAGGCCCCTATGCTATCTTGGTTCTTCCTGGCTACCAAGGTTGAGAACAACTCTTNGTCATTCTCCCTCTCGAAAATTTGATTTTTCTACTTGCAAAAAGGGGTAACAAGTTCAGCCCTTGTAATCTGTTTCAAAATCAAAAGATGAAAAGCACTATATAAAGCTATAACAAAGAGCTCAGGAAGTTAAATTTAATACAACAGAAACCAGCATTTGCCTAATAACTCCCATTCAAAACAGTCTGTAACCAAAGAATTGTCTGATGCCATTTTGGTTTTTTCCTTTTTTTCCCTTATATATTCTCTGTATTCTTTACACATATATTTGTAACCTATTGTATTAGTGGCTAGTTTTCCCAGTAATTTTCCATGCCCTTTCCCTAGGCAGAAAGACAAAACAAACCAGAGCTCCAAGCCCCAGGGGTTACAAGGCCCCTATGCTATCTTGGTTCTTCCTGGCTACCAAGGTTGAGAACAACTCTTCGAGATAAACAAAGTACAGCTAGTACCAAGGGAGGGAAGACTTAGAAGGGGCTTGACTTAGGAGGGAATTGCCTCACCACTTGTGCTCCTAATTGGTGCTTTTTTGTCAATTATGCTAATTTACTAAACCTATAAAACTGTATGCACCCCCTGTAGGGGTGGGCTTTTGTGGACATTCCCCATAACTGCCCCGGAGGCCTCCAAATAAAGATCCACTTTTATATTACCTCCTACATTAAAATTATCTCAAGTTTCATTTCTAGGTTGAAAAAGGCAACAGTTAAGTAAATTAAGATTTATATTTTCTCCATTTCCAGTGCAAATTCCAAAGCATAATTCGTGCAGATGACCCATTTTTAAAAGAGAAAAGTTATAAAATAATTAGGTTTACCTCTTTGCCTTTAGTATCTCCATTTTCAATCCATTCAACAGTTACGCTTTCATTATCTTCATTTAGAGATGTTACCATAGCTTGGTGAATTCGGCCTAGAAAGGAAACACAAATGATGAATTAACAGATGAAAAATTTTTCCAAAAGTTATTTTAATCCCTGCTCTGAGAAATGCAGATAGAAGCAGAAAAAAAAGGGAGTTATAAAAAAAACAAGTGATAAATAGAAAACTATTCTTGGCCACACTGTAAAATGGCTCAGATTTGATCTAGCCAGAGGCTAGATCTAGCCAGAGGCTCTAATGGGACAGTCAGTGTACAAGTGAAAAACTTAATGAACAAAAAACTGAGTGGCAAGTAAATAAAATATCATGTGAAAGCCACACCACTTGGACTCTTTTCTGAGTCTCCCTTGGGTGGGAATGTTTCCTGAGGTGCACTTCACAAAGGCTTGTTTGTCTCCTTTCTAGGCTGATATAAAATTAAACATCCTGACATAGGAAGGAAGTCCCCTGAAACTGTATTCTGATATCCACTTCTTGTGGGTATTCAATCAGCTGGTTATTCAACTAAAATTAAATTGCTTGCAATTTAATACAAATCCTCATTTTAAAAACAATTATTAACACAGACTGTTAAGCTGAAGTTAAGGTGCCATTGCTATGACTTCTTCAGTAAAATATCCGAAGCCAGAAAGCCCCCATAAAGTACAATAAAACCAGTAAACTTTCAGTAGGAATAAGGATTTTCCTTCTCAAATACATAGTGTATTGCATTTTTTAAATGCCATCCTTCATACTTTATCTTATTTCCTACATGTGGTAGCAAGAAGCAATTGGAAGAGCAGAGCAGCCATGCACCAACACAAAGGTGCATGCCACATTGATTTCACATCTGTTTTGCCCTAAGAGTACCAAGTACTGGAGTTTCTAAAGAACATGAGTCCAATGTGACTGCTCCTCTAACATCCTCCTTTAATGAGCCATAGCACAAACAAGCAACCCCTTATTCCATCTCATTTGAGAGGGAAACATAGGTGATACAGTAAAAAAACTGTAGCAGACAAGAAAAGTCTCATAGAGTAAGTAGAAGGCCTTTGCTCACTTTGTTCACTCTTGCTCTCTGACAATTCATGAAAGGTACTCTGGGAAGTGTATGGGTGGCATGAAAGACAAAAATCAAGTTATATAACCAGAAAACAAGTTATATAACCAGCGTGTGGACACCTCCTGTTTGAGGTGTTGATTGGTTAGGGATACACATGAACACTGGGTGATCAGAAAGCTGATTGGGTAAGAGAACAACAACACCTGCAGTGACAGGCAGCCAATGCATGTTTGTTTTTCTTCACAAGAATGTAAACAGATAAGAGCTTAGCATCTGAATATAGCGTAAAAAGGCCTGTTTTTTTGCAATAAATGATTTCTCTCTGCGATTGCCAAGGGGAGTCTGCGAGTCTTCATTTATTATTGCTACAAGAAACCTAAATAATGTTTTGTTATCTCCCCAAAAGAAATAATGGACATGTAAAGTTTTATACACCCAGCAAGAAGTATTTTCATTGCAACTGTACTTAATCCTTCCATCAACTCTCTGAAAACCGCAGAATTTTAACTCGTTTGTAGCTTGCGGCCTGCAGCCCACACACACCCACAGAGATACCCACAAGTGTCTCTACCAGGCTGCCCTCGGTCCCACCAAGCTCACCTGGGCACATGCCCATGCACTGACACAGCTCCCCAGCAGCTCCGCAGGACAAATGCTGTCTGGTAATTCTCACATCCACACACTATAGTGTGCACTTCCTCTTGTAGCACAGTCAGGCAAATCCACTCCTCCAATGCCAGCAAGTCCCATCTGTCTGCCACCCGAGTCACCCCCCAGAGACCACACTTCAGCACCCACCCTGAGCCACCCCCTAGGAGTCCAAGGGCCTCATGCAACTCCAAAAACACAAGTCAATTGTCCTGGAGCAGTCCGTGCATATGCTGCTGCTGCTAGGCAACCACTTAGCAGTGAAACACAGCATGATCTTTACACATCTGCTCTTGTCTGGGTCTCCACCTTGCATCTTCTCCTCTCCTTTCCTAAGTCTCCCAACCTCACAAATCCACTCCAGTTTTCCCTTCCTTGATGGTTTCAAACTTTTGTTTCAGCCATTTCAGTCATAATTTGACAATTTTCCAAAGTTAATGGTTTTATACAGTCTAAGACTTAGGGCCTGCTGAGGGACAAAAAGAAAAAAAAAACCTTAACTGGTATCCCAAATTATCTCACCTGACAGTGCTAGCAATAGATGTATATTGTTAATATATTTTTTATTGCAAAGGCTTCCTAAACATTCATATCTAGTTAAAATTAAGCAAAAAGGCTGCAGGGAAACATCATGGAAGGTAACAGTGAATCAGGGACTTGAAGGGGTTAAGAAATGAATTGCTAAAAGTCTACTCACTAAACAATGTATATTGTTCTGCTTAACATTTACTGTGCTTACCAAGCAGAAAGGAAGGATGTGAGGGGGGATGCTGGGGATACTAGACCATTGTGAAAGGGAAACAGCCGTGACCAAAGGTCCTGGTTTCAGGGTCCGAAACCAGCTCGAACTGTCTTCGAGGTTCGGACTTGGACCAGAAGCCCAGAGAGCATGTTCAAGGAGGCAGGGTGAAAAGTTCAACCAGAGGAAGACTCCTTACTTCATCTGAGGAAGACCTTTACTTCATCCTTGGGACCCCTGCCCACGACCACCAGGAGGCACTGAGCATGTGCGAGCCTATGGAAATTACTTTTTAGCTCATTATAATATGAAGCAGGGATAGGTCATGAATATGTATAGGCGTATTGTGAAACCTAATGCATATGTAACTTGTAGCCTGATATATACCAAGCTAAAACATCTCAGCGATCGCGCATGCCTTTGGAGGAGCGATCCCCCGTGCACCCAGCGCTGAATTAAACATACCTACTTTACAACTTTCGGAGTTGTGGAGTCTTTCCGCGCATCAACAGCAAATTTGTGTACTCAAATATAACATGCAGAGAAAGAGACTTACTGAAACTCAGGCAAAGCATAGCATATGGGGGGACTTGCAGACCTGTGAGCACCCCTGGGGCAGCACTGCTTTCGCATCACCAGCAACAGTACATTATATACACATTTTTAACCTCCACACTTCTTACCTAAAGCATAAGATTCAGTCCACCACTACAGAAAATTAAAAAAAAAAAAAAACCCAAACAAAAACCAAAACCCCAAATTTCTCCCTTTATTTCACTTGGTTCCTTTCCTCTAGCATTTTCTAGGTTTTATTTCTCCGACCTGTATTTTGTCTGAGTAGATCCTTCCATTTGTGCTTCCTAAGCATCATTCTCCCAGGTGGCTCAGCTGTGTGCACTGCAGGGATGATCTGGATTCCTCACTGAAGCATTGCCAGCAGAAGATGTGCAGGCAGGGATCACAGCCATGCCCTCCTCTCCATACACAAGTGTTCCTCCATTTCCCCTCATCCGAATGACATTGTACAGGCACACATCCAACCCTTGGGACCATGCACAAATTCTGCTGGTGGCTGGGCTGAAGCAGACTCACTCAGCATGACATTCTCAAGCCACATTTCCTTGGACAAGCATTTTTGTGTAAGTTTTCTTTTTGTGCAAGGTCCTCAATACACCTCTCCATTAATTTTTCTGTATTTAATAACCTCTTGTGGCTTCATTTGGTGCAAGAACACTCTGTCATAGAACTGTTTTGATTAACTATCTGGTCTTTTAGTAAACTAGTAACAGAAGACACTTCCTTCCTGTAGCACTGCCACTTCTACAAACAGCATACAGAGATGCAAGGACACAAAAATTTTTAGCACTGTGAGAAGTGGAAGACTCTTCAAGCTTACAGTGATATAAGCTTCTGCTACTGTTTTGAGGCTTGGCCCAGCTGTCAATCCAGAATCAAGAGAAAACTGAAATATGAAAAATGTAAATTTAGAGAAACATGCTATACAATACTATAATAATTTTTGTATTTGGTTCACATGGCCAAGCTTTGATAGCAGGGGGGCTACAGGGGCAGCTTCTGTGAGAAGCTGCCAGAAGCTTCCCCCATGTCCAGCAGAGCCAATCCCTGGCAGCTTCAAAGAAGGATGTGCTGCTGGCCAGGGCTGGGCCAATCAGAAATGATGGTAATGCCTCTGTGATAACATATTTAGGAAGAAGAAGAAAAAAAAAGGTATTGCACAGTTGTAATTATGGCCAGAGCAGGGTGAGAATATGTGAGAAGAACAACTTTGCAGATACCAAGGTCAGTGAAGGAGGCTGTGGCAGTGGTGCTCCAGCCACCAGAGCTGGGATTCCTCTGCAGCCCGTGATGAAGACCATGGTGAGGCAGCTGAGCCCCTGCAGCCCATGGAAGACCACGGGGATGCAGAGATCCACCCCTGAAGCCCATGGAGGAGACCCATGCCAGAGCC
>VZTF01005109.1:0-72707 GCA_013397755.1 Cnemophilus loriae
TGGCTTTGGACACTTCCAGGCATCCATGGATAGCCGCAGCTTATCTGGGCACACTCTGCCAGGGCCTCCCCACCTTCTCAGGGAACAGTTCCTTCCCAAAAGCTCATCTAACCGTGCCCTCCTTTGGCTTCCTGTGTCTTTTTGCTATAAAACAAGACTTTTAAAATATGCAGGTATGGCTTTTGGATATAAAGTTTATAACCTTTTTCTTTCCAGATATGTCTGAAGACGGTAACTCCAGATTCTCGTCCCTTGACTCAATCTCTGGAGCCCTGATTTAGTTACAAGTGGGTTGGTGCGACAAACCTGTGGCTCTGCAACATGCTGCCCCTTCAGAGGTGTTTGTGTTTACACGTGAGCTTTTTCCTGGGCTCCTGCACTGACTGGGAAAAGAGACAGAAATGATCTTTGCCCACGCGCTTGTGGCTCTCTTTTCATCTGTCAGTGACTGGTAACTTTTTTTTTACATACAAAAGTTACATTTGTTATCTGTCTTTAGGCTACTACTCTTTTACTTCAAGTGTATAGCCAGGTGATTTCAGGCTAATAATAAATTCCAAGGTTTTACCCATGAGGGCAGTTTACCTTGGGAGTAACTTGTCCTGATGTGGGATGTGGCGAAGCTTGTGCCCCATCTTTAGATCAGAGCTGAATGTGTGACTAATCTATAAACACTTGTGTGAGTTGAAGGAGGAGTTGTGGTTACAGGGAGGAAATTGCTGAATGGAGTTTTGTGGTCTCCAGGGCATGTGAAGCCCTATTTGGGTTATAAAAATGAGTCTACACAGACCTTAAAGCCACAATTCCACCACCAACAGAGACATGAACTCAAGGACATGGTCTAGTGGTGGTGCTGGCTTGATGATTGGACACGATGGTCTTAAAGGTCTTCTCCAACCCTACTGATTCTGTGATTCTGTGGTCAATTGCTTCTTTAATTCCTGTGTATTAGGTAGAACAGTAGAGTGAGGTAGAGGAATTTGTGCTGGAGAAGCCATGGAGAGGAAAACTGTGTCCGTGAATTGTTCTTACTTTTTGTCCAAGTTTTCTTAAGACAAGTTTCTTGTGTTTCATATCTAATTAGAAAATTGTTTGTGGCCTGGCAGTGAATGTGTTGTGGTAAAAAATCTGTGTTAATCTGTGTTCAGCACTGTCAGTTACAGATAAAGGAAAGAATTTTGGGATTAATAATAATTGTCCTCATTTGAAGATGTTTGTTGAGGTGGCAGTTTGGGATGCAGCCTGAGGTTCTGGCCATGTGTGATGATTTACCACATTGCACCAGCCAATTTGGGTTGGAGTTATATTCTAGCCTTTTTAAAGCATTTTGCTAATAAGAAATGAAGAGTATGAAAATCTAAAAGCAAAAGACAAATAACACCCAGGCCTAAAATATTTATTTGTGTAAAGGTTTTAGAGGAATTGTATAGCCCAGCCTTGTTTAGCAGTTTCAGGACTGGACTCCTAATTTGTTTATTTTTGTCATAAATCATGTTGTTAAATAATGCACTTGTGTTCTTCTTAGTTTCTGGATGTAATAACATTTTTTTGGAATGGGTAAAAATGCTTAAATTTGAATGTCATTAATATATGTAAAGCACAACTTCTGCATCTGACGCTATTCATCACATCCCAAATTAATCATCAGGGAGAGAACCCAATAGCTCATTTCAAGCAAAGGCCAATAGCTCTTGGGGAAATTAAATCATCTTTCAGAAATATTTCATTTTGAAAAGCTAATAATTCAATGGAAATGGATTTTTAGGAGAAAAACCTGAGTGTGTTACATAATCTTTCTGTAGGGTTCTCCACCTCATACATTAACATTTCATGTCACATTTTAAAGCAGAATTTGTTGAAAAATAGTTTACACTGTTGTGGTGAGCGTCACAGCCTTTTAATATGTCTAAAGTGATAATAATATCGTTAGGGAATTCATGGGAACATCACTTAAATCTGATTGAAATGGAGACAAACACAAAAGAAGCGACAGATACAGAGCAGGAAATTCTCATTTTTGCAATGACATTTTTATCTCATCTCTTCCCTTTCCTGTTCTACTGGAGAATGGGGTGTAAAACCACTTCTACAAAATCCTGTGCAATCTGCTGTTCTCTACCCCTCCTCTCCTGGTGTGACAACTTAATGGAGAATGGAAAAGGCATTAAAAGTGCATTTATTTTTAACTTTGCTCCTCTAGGTAGTAGACAGCTCATGGCTGTGCAGGGAGGGAGGAGAGGAAGGACCTGCACCCTGTCCTGATGGGAACAAGGGAGATGATGTCCTTTGAAGGGGGAAGGCTGGTTTGGGAATTCTTTTGTTCCAGTAAGCGTTTATAACTCTTGTCACTTGACATTGTATTTGTCATTTAAAAATAAACCTATAATAGATTTGTATTATTATTATTTAATTATAATATAATATCACACTAATTATAATATTATTATTTAATTATAAAACAGGTTCAGGTTTGCACTCTGAAAGGAGCAGACCCTGTTCCACTGCCATGTGTTGGATGTTGATTCGTGGTACTTTCAGGCTCTGCTGTCAAAGAAGTTTGCAGTGAAGTCTTCCCTACATCAGGATGGTCGGAGTGTGCTCGAACAGCCAAAGAGGGGTTGTTTCGTAAGTTTTCAGAATATATTTTTTTCCTTTATTTGGATTCTCTTTCTCTAAATACCTGGAGGTGCAAGAGGTGTGACCATCAGCAGGGCTCACCTTTTGGGGGTCCTGTGTCCCCGCATCACCCCATGGGCTACTCACCCCATCAAGGAAGGGAAGCCTGGCTTGGCTGATGCCTGGAGCTCCACCCTGGCACCACAAACAATGGGCCCCATGCTCATGAATCTTTTCAGCTCAGTCCTAGCACAGGCATAACTTAATCCGTATGTTTCGTCCAAGTGACATATTAATTATTGATTATGCCTAATGAATATGCTAATGGGCAGGATTCCAGAGTTCCTGCCGTGCTCTCCAGGCCCTCATCCATTTTTTAAGAAGTGTCTGGAGGAGACAGCATCTGGGCCTATGCCAAGGCTCTGTAATGAAGGCCACACACAGAGTTCAAGGGCTGGTGCTTGTCCTTCAGGGAGAGCAGCAGAAACTTGTTCAGTCTGACGGTTGTTCTTGAGATTTGAAATTAGGTTATTCACTCTTTCCCAGTGTAAATGGGGGAAGTTATTAGAGCTTTTCCATTTGGTGGGGGATAAGGTGTGACCTCATTTTCCACTTCAAATGAAGGGAGAACGGGAGAAAAACAAGTGGAAAGAAGTTCAGCCCAGTGGTGTAGTCAATAATATATTAAAACTGAAGCACTCCTTCTGCCTGCATTTGCAATGAGATTACAGCAGCTGTCAAGCCTCTCTATGTTCTTGCTGGTTTTCATCCTCAGGTTAAATAACAAAAAGGAAACAAAAAGTCCCTCTGGCGAGGCCTTGACTGAGGATTTTGAATGCAGCCTTGAGCAAAGGCTGGTGTTTAAATTTCTTCACTCTAAACAGCCCTGGGTGCTCTGGAGTGTCTGTAGGGACCTCAGAAGGTGCTTTCATAAAGCTCTGTGGTTGGAATCATTTATACAATAGCACATATTAGAGCGGGGACAATTAATGTAATAACAGAGATGGAAACGGGAGTTGTTTGGTGCACCAGGCTTGGAAAAAAGTGCTATTGTAATCCTTTACAAAGAGGAGACAGAAATGCATCTTGAGAACATTACCATGAGCACTCACGAACTGATAAATTATCAACCTTGAGGATATCAGATTGCAAAGAAAAAAAGCCCCTTTTCTGTTTTTTGAACACTGAATTATTTAATTTCAGCAATTGTTATTTTTCTGTTGTTTTTCAAGTGTTAGTAGGCTCTCTCCAGTACATTGTAAATTAAATGATGCTGCAACTTCAGGCCAGGGCCCCACAAGAAATTAAATAATACCTAAAGAGAAGTGCCACTAAAGACTTGACTCCAAGCACAATCTGGGTATTAATGAGTGAGTAAAGGAGTGTTAGAAAAAGGCCATGATCCCAAGTCACTTCCACAATCAGTTTTTCTTTCTTATAATTCTATTTCAAAATTCTTTGGAGAGTTTGGAAAAGTTCTTTCTTTGGTAGGGATTAATTCAGGGAAATGTCAAGTTCATCTGTGAGGAACTGGGATGGGACCACGACTCAATCACAGATCATGATTTTTAACGTGTCTTTATGTACAGATTTGTATGTTTTAAGTTTTAATTTTAGTGTAAACCAAAGCACTAATATGTAGCACAAACTTGAAGAGAGATTTTCCTCCAAAGCCTGGAAATGCAGCTGATAACCTGTTGGAGATCTCCATAGTTTGTAAAAAGGGAAATTATGTTACTATTAAAGAATGTAAAGATAATAATAACAAAATCACATTTTTTTTCCGTAGCAGGAACAGATAGGATTCCTCTTTCAGCCAGGGATAAATACTTTTTATTGATCCATCAATTGTGCAACGAGAGTGTTGAGATGAAATAGTTTAAACTGCCCTAAGGTTTCCTAAAATAGTAGAATAAATCGTGTAACAGTAGGTTCTCTTCTTCAGAACTAGTAAAAAATCTAAACCTTTTCACAGAATCCCAGAATGCGGAACATCCTGTGTCTTCACTGACTGGAGATACTCTTCTAAAGAGCATAAAGATTTGTTCTTAGGGATTTGCATTGAAAAAATAAGATTGTCCCTATTTCTGGAGCTGGATACCTTAAAGGCTGTCCTGAAATGTTGGGGTAAAATGCTGATTGTTTTTCTCTGCTAATCACAGAGCCATTGAGTCACTCAACACCAGCTGATGAAGGAGCCTCTCTACCCTCTGGATATTTGCTTTTGTATTTTTTTTCCTCCCCAATATTGAAAGTGGGATATAAAAAATGGATTGCCGGAAACTGGTAGTCTGGGCAGAAGTAATACAGAAAGTGCTACGCTGAATGAAGGGAAAGGCTTCTGCCTCAAAGGTAAACAAGAATAAACTCTGTGTTTCTGCACTTGCCCTTGGGGGTCAAAGCAATAAATACTCTGTTTTCCTTTCTTGAAGTTTATACTTTCTGTAGGAATGTGATTTTGCTTTCAAAAAGAGACTTAATTCTTCTTCCTTGTGAAAACAAATTTCATCACCAACCCATAAATAATCACAGGAAAAAAATAATAGCAGACTAATTTACATCTAACCTTTCTTTTTAATGATTAATGGATACTATTTATGTAAACTGTTTCTACATTCCAGCGTGAAATGAAATTTAAATTGCAAATTTTACAGTGGTGTATTTTAACTGGTGACCCTTTCCCCAATCACAAATTAAAAAAAACCCAATTACATTTGTAATAAAGATGCTAATGCATTTCTTGTTTTTAGGGCATGTAAAGTTCTTGCTGCTGGCAACTTTCATTCTCGCCGCCGATGAGCCACTAAAAATGTATTTTCCAAAGTGCTCCAAGATGTGTGGGTGTGGAGGAATTCTCAGCTCATCCACTCCGTGTCCATGGCCAGGTAAACCCATTGAGGGCTGTGTTCCCCACGATTTCCCCTGGACAAGGGAGGCCCTTGGAAGGAAGGTGGGTTTTCCTCACCTTTGAGGCACTGAACTTTCACACAAGGGGCCAAAAGGCTCCAGGGATTACTTGGTCCTTGGACACTGGTGTGGAAGATGCTCCTCTCTGCCTGCTGCAGGTTGGATTGTCCTTCAAGAAGGGCTGTGGAAATGGCCAGGACAGGAGCCTGCGGGTCCCTGGGATCTGGCTCTCCTCAGTTCTTTGTGTTCCACAGAGCTTTGGATTGAAGGTCTTGGAGGCAATTCAGTTCCAGCCTGAAACAGTGATTTCTTCTTTTGCTTCCAGTTGCACTCAGGACCTCTTTGGGGATTAAAGGAGAAGGTATTTTGGTACCTTGCTGTCGCTCTATTAAAATTCCAGGAGGATACAGGAGTGGAGAGGAAGGAGCTGAGTGTTTTCCCATGTGTGTCCCATCACACTCAGGACTGTGTTCAGCCGTGGCTTTCAAAGGGAAGCAGGCTCTGCATCCCACTCTGGAAGAGGCTGGTGGCTGCTGTGAGCTGCACAGACCCTCTGGGGTGCAATTCAAGCCCCAAGGCCCCAGCAGTGTGCCACATCTCTTTGGGGATCTGGAAGGGAATGAGGAGGAACAGGGACTAGCCAAGGGTGTGTGGGGGAAATTGTGCCAGAACTGGGTGCACTTTGCTGCTTTAGGGCTGCTGGTCTTGTGAAGGGAACAGGGGGCAGAGCTTTCCAGCTGGATGTATTTTCCTCCCAGAGGCAGAAGACTAGAGAGAAACACATCAAAACTACCTGAGAAGTACTTTTTGTTTCTAAGACCTTTTGTTTTGTTGGTTAGGGGAGCTTTATTCTATTTTTGTAGCAATGCACTGTCAGAAAAGTGCAGGGCTAAATATTGTATTTGTGTCTGTACATCTGTGGGGGCAAGAAGAAAGGTGATAGGGACAAAAAAATAGAACAGTTTGCAGAAAGGCAGGGTTTGGGGACTGCATCAGGTTGTTTCTGACGGTGCCAGCAGACAGAGCACTGCAGAGCTCATCACTTTTTGCTGCTCTGTGTCCAGCAGTATGAAAATATCATTCTACCCATAGACTGAGCAAACTCATTCTGTGAAACATTAAATGTGGAACCCCTGGGTGTCGTTTCAAGATTTGCTTTGCAGACTAAAAGAGCACTTTAATAGCAGGTATATAAACCTCCTTAGCAATGCTTGTGAAAGCTGTGACAGAGATGACCCCAAGGAATCTCAGGCTGTAACTTTTGCAGCACTCAGTTGTTCCTGGCTGTGACAGATGCCTTGGGAGAGGGAGCACCATTGTGTGGTGGGGATTCACATGACTTACAGCTGTGCTTAGGCTGATCAGGACCGTAATTTAACAAGGGAAATCACCTCCCTTTAACTTGGATGGGACCAGCTTCTGTGTATCACAGGGGCTGGAAGTGGATGGGCTTTAAGGTCCCTTCCAACCAAACCATTCTGTGCTTTTATGATTTTATAATGACTGAGCATCTTGTTTTCCAGCAATCCCCAATCTGACCTTGGGCACACAGGCTTCAAATCCAGCTTGATGATCTCAGCAGAGCGCATCAGGATCTGCATTTGCAGTTTCCGGAGTTCATGGCAGCCCAGTGTTGGTGTTTCTGCTGGATCACTGGTGGTACATGACACCTACTTACTGCTTGTGGAACTTTGCTTAGCTCTTACCACAGGATTCAAGAGGCTTGAAATCTCAGGGCTTGTTGTAATCACTTCTCTCTGTGACATGATATAATTGCTTGCCCTGACAATTTATTAGCACATAATGCTTCCTTTGTGTTGCCACCAGCCTTGAGCTCTGCTGTTGTGTGGTTTTTAGAGTTCCCTGCTATTGTTCTGGTCAGCAAAAGCCCACCTGACCTTACCTCTTTGCTTAATAACTCCTTGGGAAGACTAATTTAGTCCGATTTCTCTGTGCTCGCAATGCTATCTTATTATTTTCTCATTTAATTTCTAGCTGAAAGTGTTATGTAGTTACAGCTAAGAGGTTGAGTCTCTTCAGTAATTCATTTTTTGTCATTGTACAGTGACCAAAGCACTCAGCTCAAGCGACAGAATTCACACAAAGCCTGATGCTCTGGCTGCCCTTCAGAGGAGGCCTCTGGGTTCAGATCTTTCTTGACAAAGAGGCACCAAATTGATTTAATGGACTGTTATAACCTCAGCCAAGGCTTCAGATTAGTATAAAAACACTTTTTCCACCCTCAGTTACTTCCCTGTGGAGGTTAGTGGCTTTTACTGAACATGAACTTATTTCTGCTGATATTAAAAGTAACACGGCTGGGTTTGTAAATGAACATGGTTAAATGAAGTCTGTAATAGACAAAAATGAAAGTTTGACTGTTTCACCTTTAATGAAGGTATTCAGGCAAGGTATTACTTAAATTGCTTAAGCAGTTCTGATTATAATACAGCACTGAAGATGCTGAACTTGTTAGCTTGTTGATTGCATGGTTGTGTCAGGGCTAATCATGACTGACAAATAATTGAAGCAGTGTTTCTAACTCTATTAAAGGATATATTCCAACAACCACAAAATCCTCATCTGAAAGGCAAATCCTGTGTGCTGCAGCCCACTGAGAACCTTTCCAAGCTGTGCACACAGCAAAATGTTTGTTGTGCTGCTAGATGTGAATATTGACTTTTAATTTACCCTTTAAAATGAAAATCAGGAGGGGAGAAAACCTCTTTGAAAGGGTTTTAGTCCTTCTTATTTAAGCAATTATCAGAATATGCTTAAGGAAACATGATGCAAGATCCCTCTTCTGTGACTTACAATTTACCCTGGTGAGCAAGGGAAGGCTTTGGTGGCTGGTTTAGTTTTGCTTTTAAAGGAAATTATTAATTTTGTACAGTCTCTTCTGTTGTGAGGGCAGAGAATGAAACCATTGCCTATTTCTACTCCTTCCAAGTAAATACCTGCAGGGACACCTTCCACAAGCCCAGGTTGCTCCAAGCCCCGTCCAGCCTGGCCTTGGACACTTCCAGGGATCCAGGGGCAGCCACAGCTTCTCTGGGCACCCTGTGCCAGGGACTCCCCTCCCTCTTCCTAATATCCCATCTAAACCCACTCTCTGGCAGTTTAAAGCCGTTCAATCCTGTCTGAGATCTGGGTCTGTTCCAGACCCGTCAGGTCGGAAGAGGTGGATGTTACGTGGCCCTTGGTGCTTATCTCCTTGGATCCAGATTTCGGGGTGGGTATGGAGGTGTAACTGCAGGTGTTTGGGGCAGATTTCTGCTGTTAAGGATCTGTTCAGGGACAGTGTTTTTCCAGGATGTTCCCTTGGGGACAGTCAGAGCACAGATCTGGATCCCGTGCCTGTGGTTCGGGCACCTCTGACCCTTCTGCCTCTGCTGCTCCATCTGCAGCCCGAGCCTGTCCCGCTCCCCAGCACTGCTCAGGGTGCTGTAAAGCATCCTGCAAAGCATCCTGGATCTGCCAGACAAGGATTTCCTACCGAGGGAAAGATTTTCTTATGCTGTTCTCAGAGTACAGACTTTAAAACCATTTGCAACCTACAGAATTGGTTTTGTTTTTCTCTCTCCTGGTAGAGTGCTTTTGAAAAAACCCCATCTGCCTGCCTTTTATGTTTTCATGGAATCGTGGAATATCCTGAGCTGGAAGGGACCCACCAGGATTATCCAGTCCAACCCCTGGCCCTGCACAGACACCCCAAAAATCCCACCCTGTGCCTGGGAGCATTGTCCAAATGCCCCTGGAGCTCTGGCAATGTGTGGAAAACCCTACATCACACATCCCTCAGAGGTATTAAGCTCAGGAGTCAAATCTATATGATTTATTTTTATTTATTTTTATGGTTGTGTGTTTTTCTGCCGAAAATAAAATGAAGCTCAAGCAGAAGCTTGTCTCGTGGGCATTGTATTTCGAATTTCAAATTGTATTTCTAAAGTATCTGAAATAAAAATTAAAACATTAGCATGAAAAACATTAGAACAGCAATAATACAATACATGACATTTAAAAAACCCAAAAAGAATCACAGCTATGTAATTTTAGGCCTCTGAAGAACACCTGCATCAGTGAAACAAGCTGGATAGAACTGTTTCAAAGGGATAGCTTGGAATGTATTTTGGTTCTATTAATTAAATGATCAGCTTAATAACTCTGAGGAGGGCTGTGGGTTGTTGCAAAGCTCGGTGAGTGGCAGAACTTGCTGTTCCCTTGTCATTTCTAGGCTGGTCTCATTTCTGCTCAGCCTGCCTTATCGGCACGTCAGATGGAAATCAGATCTTGCAGAAGCTGTATTATTATTGTTTTGTTTTTCAGCAGCCATAAAACCTGACAGTTTCCTGACATTTTCAGCAATTGAGGGCACAGACATTTCAGATTGCAATGTTTCTCTGCACAAAAGCTTAATAGACTTGACGTGCTTTTCCATCTCTCCTTGTTTAAGAGGGACACAGGAGCCAAAGTGAGATGTTAACTTTGACAAAGAAAATCAGAATCTGCCACTTTCTCTTTTATCTGCTGGATCAGATCCTCAATTTCCATCAGCTGTCTCCAGTTGTGCTGAAATATGATTGAACATTCATCTTGTTCCCTGGCTTCGGCGTATGCCGTACAGCGCAAGTGACTACAAATTGAGAGCTTAATACTGGTTGTTATTTTTATTTGTTAAAAAGGTACCAGTTTATGCTCTTTTTGCTCATAGTAGCATAAAACTGGAGTTAAGCATTGCTTTGGCCAAAAGAAATGTGATATATTCATGCTTTGAGCAGCTCAGTTTTGCTCTTTTTCTGTCCTTAATTTTGCTTTTGTTCCAGTGTCAGCCTGCAGTAATGTAACATCCTCAGCTTATCCTGGCTTAAACATGATCCAGGTGTTTGGGGCATTTTAACTTTACTGATGCTTTCAGACAAGGCTGTGAAAAGGGGAGGGAGGAGTGAGTCACTGACCCTCTTGGGGGGCATTCCTGTGCTGCCCTCAGAGTTCAGCATTTCCCCTTTTCCTTCTTTCTGTGCCTTGGTGCATTTTCAGCAGTTTTAGTGAAAAATTTCCTAGCGAGGTGGGTGTTGCTCGTTAAAAGGATTCATAGTAATGAACATCCTGGCAACTACACTTATTTTGGCAGTTTTTAGAGTACAGCACAGCCTGTTCCTACTGATAGGTCTGATCATGTAGGACTTTTCCTTTTGCATTTTCCCATTGTAGATAGATAAATATGCCTATTGTGAATAGACAAATGCTGCAAAGCTCTACGGACACGATTAGGAGGCAGGACTTGGGCTTCAGGAGCCTTCTACAAACATTTAGTGAGCTGCACAAAAAGCTTTCCAATTAAACTTGCTTTTGTGGGTCAAGTAGTCCTGAGAAACCTTGGCTAGGAGCACTCAGCACCCAGGCAAAATTCAGCGTTGCTGGACCAACAAGAAAATCCCTTGGAAAGGGATGCTGAGGGATGAGGCAGGAAGGGTCAGGGGGAAATTGGGGCTGGAAAGAAATAGAAGAAGTCAGTGAGGATTCAGATGGAACGAAAAGGATTGCTGGGACTGGAAGGTGAAAGGAAGGATTTGATATCACTGCTTTCTGCCCATGCAGCCTCACAGTTCTATATCCACTGAGTCCCAGGACTGCAGCCTCGTGCCTCCCTGGATGCTGAGGACAGACACAGAGAAGATGAGGTTTAAAATAAAAAGAAAAAAAGGAGGCAAAAAACCTGTGGAGGGAGAGTGAGGAAAATCAGGGGAGTTTGGTGGGAAACTGGAGTTTTCCACTCCTGGCAACTGGTGAGGCAAGACGTGGTGGCATCTCCTGGGGAGTTCACCCTGCTGTGGGTTTGCTCACGTGTTCTGTTCTTTTCCCAGCAGCAACTGGGATAGATGGATGGATGGATGGATGGATGGATGGATGGATGGATGGATGGATGGATGGATAGCTATGAGACAGAAGGGCTGAGGCTGCCTATCCATGTTTCAGCAGCTAAAGGAGCTGAACTCCTGAGTTACAACTTGTGTCCTCAAAATAAGGGGGTTGGTACGAGAAGCAAATTCCTTGCACACAGTAATTTTACTGAGCTCCCCAGGAAGGAATGTAGCCAGGTAGGTTTTAGCACATAGAACATCTGTCAACTCTGTGTTTGTTTTGTTTTGTTTTTATTGCATTTATATGCTCTTTTAGTACTTTGAAAACTTTTCCTTTTGAAAAGCAGCAAAACTGCATCAAACCTCGTCAGTCTAAGCCTGTGAGGTACTTTACCAGTATGCTGGTTGCTCCTCATACAAAACCAATAAATAATACTTTTTGGACATTGAAAGCATGCACAAATCATCATTCAACTCATCACTGCTATTTTGTTAGTGAATTATGAATCCAGGAGACAAGTTTTTATAGCAGGTATCCTGAAAACTCCCATAATGAACTCCCAGGATACAGCAAAGATTGCTGCCAATAATATAAATAAATGTTGTATCAGGCTGTGAACATGAAATGGAATACAAAATATAACAACTGAAAGGTTGGGAACGGTTGTTCTTTGGTACTTGGTTTATATTTTATAACTATGGGAACTAAATCAATACCACAATTCTTTATGCACGGACATTTCCAGTCTTGTTATGGAATTCTTATAAAATATTCAGAAAACTAGAGGGAAAACAGTAACTTGAAGGGTTCAGGTTATTTTCTTGGCTGTCAGGGGAACATTGCTTGAGAGGATTGAAAAATATCCCACAGCATTTTTTCCCGGATGGTGTTTCAGGCAGCTGTGTTCTCAGGGATGGGAATAAACCCACAGTTTTATGGAATTGTGTTAATCCTGTTGTGAGCAGAGGTTTGTACCCACAATGACCTTTGCTAAACAGGGCCATGGGCTGGGGGAGCCACCCCAGCAGGGAGGAGCTCTGGGCTCAGTGGAGCGGACATGATTTGAGCAGGCAGTTGTGTTCCTTGTGTGCCTCAGGGTCTGCACTTGGGATGGCGATGGATCTCTGGGGTTCTTGGGGCTGTGTCCACGCCACGAGGCATCGCCACCCAGCTGGGGCTCACAGAGCAGCCAGCAGGCCTGCACAGCACGCCCTGGGACTGCACTTTCCCAAACCCCAAACTCTGTCCTAAGGCCCAGAATCCCAGAATCACTGAGGCTGGAAAAGCCCTCCCAGACCATTGAGTCCAACCCGTGACCGATCCCCACCTCGACAACCCAACCAAATCACCAAGCGCCACGTCCAGTTTTTCCTTGGACACCTCCAGGAGTGGGGACTCCACCACCTCCCTGTTCTTTTCCAATGCTCTTTTTAAACTCATATATTCTTTCCCGACTTACCCATAAATTGGCTTTAAATATGTGCTTAAACCAAAGCATTTTAAAACAAGCATCTGCTGCTGTAAAGAAGAAGGGAGAGCAAGTTTTCCTGTGAGTGGGAATCTAATTTGTTATCACCTGTTTTAGGTACTTAGGAATATGATTTGTGGCCTACATGAAAAATGGAGTTGTTTCATGTAGTAAAGCTCAATTTTGTACTTCAAAGAGCACATAATTTTGTAGCTGCTTCTCAGAATAATAGAATTGCATTTTATTATTTAAGTCTTATATTTGAGCTTACTCTTTAGTTAGTAAATTAAGTTGTTTTATTTATTATTCTGTTAAACAGAATAATTTTATTATTTCTATTAACTCCAATTCGTTAATTCAGAAGGGTTCCTGGGGTCATCTTCTCCTTCCCTCATTTAGAGCACAGCTAATTTTGAAGGTACTGTAGCTTTCTCAAATTCACTATGCTTTTTTTTTTATTCTTTATTTCCAAGGAAGGAAACTCCAACACCTCCCAATAAAAGCTTGAGACACCCATGAAACTCTTGGTCCAATTCTTCTCCTGAAGAGCTCAGCACAGCACTAAGGGGGTCACAGAAACCTCTGCCTTGTACCAAGGAGGGTTTATTTTTGGTGGACAATACACTTCAGGGGAGGTAAGGCAGCTAAATGTAATTTATATGCCAAAATTAATCCCTTTATTGACGAATTGAGTGACCTGTCACATGGAAACTATTTTTTTAAGGGAGTCTGTAGAGGACTTCATGGAGGAATTTATTACATCCTGCATTCGTGACGAATATTCTTAATCTTTCCCTGCTTTTTCCAAGCAGAAATACTTTAGGAAATGATTCATTGTTCCTTAATGCTTTCTAAAAAAACCATTGACTTTTTCATCCGGAGGGAGTCTCTTATTTTGCCTTTTGGGTGACAGCACTTAGCCTTGTTCACATGAAGCATTAAAAACTATGAGTCAAGCCTGCCCTACATCTGCAACAGCTGTGATTTTATTCCTTTAGTTTTTGAGGCTCCTTTTCTTTGCCTTCTCCTCTGTGGCATCTTGGTCATTGTTTTTATGTCTTTCATATCAAGTCAGTGTTATAAATTCAGCTGTTATATCTGGAACCATTTCCCTCTAAGGAAAGCAGAGAGTCTGACAAACTCTCATGTACTCCAAGGATGCAGGAATTATGGAATCCTTATACATGCAAAATATAAGCAACAAAATTTAAAAACTGTGACTGTAACTCTGTGTTTACAATTAGGACAGATTTTGGTGCAAGGAAAAATCCTGGATTTTAGGATGGACTATTTTTCTTTGATATTTGAATAACTATTATTTGCCCTTTCTTTTCCTTGCCTTTACAGTTTCAGCAAAACCGTGTGGAAAGGTAAGATAGGTGAAGAGGCACCAAAGGATGGTGGTGGTGTTTTCAGCTAAAGACCAGTGTCCACAAAGGGGTTTCAGATCTGTTTTGTGAATAAAATAAAATAAAATAAAATAAAATAAAATAAAATTCACAAAATGTATTTAGGCTTGATCTAAATGAGCTTTTGGGTAGTCAGGTGAACTGTGGATTTTCTGATCTCTATCCAACCCCACCCGTCTTTTGTGTGTTTCATACAGAATATGTTTTGCTTTATCAAACCTCTAGATTTGATCAATTTGTGCTGGTATTGATGCAGAAATGAAGCCACTGCCCTACAACAGGTGTTGTAATAAAATGCTTGTGAAGCAGTAGCCGGTTCTTCTCTCTGCACTGACTTTCCCTTCATCTGAAGGGCTGCTATTTTTATATTCCGTGTTTTTTACAGGATTAGCTCTGGTTGCTGGAATGGTTTCAGCTTGCTGCAGCTCTGGCAATTTCAGTCTTTGGAATTAAATTACAGAATTTTCTGCTGTGAAAGACACAAAGGCTGTGCACTGCATTGTTTTCGAGCTAAATATAACACTGTGCTAAGCACAGGTTTGTTACACTGCAGACATGAAGGTCCCAGAAAAATCAAACCACCCAAACTTCTCCATGCATCCCATATCAGGATTTCATTCTAGGACAACTTCTTCCTGTAACTTCTGGTTTTGGGAAGCAGGAGGCCTGAGCAGCAGTGTGAGTTCCACATCTCAGCTGAGAGTGGTTCAGCTCCTTTGCACTCTGCTTCCTTCGTGGGCCTTGCAGGAGTCAGGATTTCACGGAAAAGAAACCTCACCCAGTGCCTTCTTTCAGGTAATGAGACCTAATTAAGATCCCTATTAAAATTCTGAGTCTTCGCCAGATGGCAGAAGGCTTCCAGTGCCAGTGACTAGTTTTTTCATTAAGAATTAATACCATAAGATTTTAAACGATGTTTCATTTAGACACTGTTAGACTTACTACAGAAAATAATAGAAGACTCCAAACAAATTGCTTAAAAAAACCTCCAAACCCAAATGTCTTCCCCTCAAATTAATCGAGAAAGTGTGAAATCCTTTCTGTGTGTTCTCAGTAATGAAAACACACTTTGAAGGAATCCTTTGCTTCCCTTTTCCAGGTGTTTGGTTGATACTTTTGGGTTTGTTTCTCTTTTTAGCTGTATTCATCCTGTATGCTGTAAGTTTCTGCGGTTGTTCAGCGTGAAGAAGTCTCTGGGGAGACCTTAGAGCACCTTCCAATACCTAAAGGGGCTCCAGGAGAGCTGGAGAGGGATTTGGAACAAATGATGGAGTGACAGGACAATGGGGAATGGCTTTAAGTTGCAGGAGGGTAGGTTTGCATTGGATATTGGGAAGGAATTGTTTCCTGTGAGGGTGGGGAGGCCCTGGCACAGGTTGCCCAGAGAAGCTGTGGCTGCCCCTGGATCCCTGGAAGTGTCCAAGGCCAGGTTGGATGGGGCTTGGAGCAACCTGGGATAGTGGGAGGTGTCCCTGCCCATGGCAGGGGGTGGGATGAGGTCTTTGAGGTCCCTTCCCACCCAAACTCCCAGGATTCCCTGATGGTTTATATGCTAAAAGGTATCCCTGGGAAGCTCTCAAAACTGCAGTGTATTTAATGCATATCGAGCTCATCAGGATTAGATTTTCTCCCTCTCTTTAAATCATGGTTTGCCTTGCAAGCTTTTATTGTGTAATATTTTATGTTTAAACCCAGCCTGATTCCCTCAGGAGCCCATTCATCACGGCTGGCTGTTATCACAATGCTGTAACTTTGCAGCCAGACTGGTTTGCCAAGTTGTCACCTTTGTTTGTCATATAAATGCCCCGAAGTTGGTGGCACCCATGGCCTGGAGACAAGAAAATTGTGTCCGAAGACCCCATCCAGGAGCAGGATACCCCATGGCTTTACAACATGGAGTAGCTGTGCTGTGGGAGCAGCAGGTTTCTCGTCTCATGAATCTTGTTAAAGATACTTTTAGCAGCAAAGGAAGCATTTATTTCCACCATGGAAATATTAACAACGTTTGGATATTTATTCACAGCAAGGAGCATCTTATTTACTGCAGTGCTAAACTGGCCAAAGTTTTATTGTGTCTTTAAAAATCAACTAAATAGATACCAAAAAGTGAGACTCAATAGCATAATGATCAAAGCTTTTACATTTTGAATTTTCTTGGGAAAAGAAAAATCTTAAAATAGTTTTAAAAATAGAGGTTTTCCCGTATATCTGAGTGCCACTGACCTGAGACAAACCTTGCATTGGAAAGGAATGACTGGAAACTTTCAAACACACCTTTGGAGTGAATAAAAGCTGAGATTATTTGAGGAACAGTGTTAATTAGTTTGAGAATGAGACAAGAGATCTACCCCATATTACTCCACCTTTTGTTTATAATACTCCCTTTGGTGTTTTCTACTGCAACTGAGTATTAAGAATATTCTCTGCTGGTTTATCCTAATCCTCAATAACTGTTTCTCAGCCAATAATTCCTAGACAGCAAAGATACTGGTGGCTCCCTTTGGCTACCCCCCACTTCAGCAGTAAAGAAGCTGTATTTAATTATTATAATCTAAGTTAATATTAGTGTTTATTTGATTATTTAATACTTTTAAAGGAGCTTGATCACAACTCTTGGATGAGATCATAAAGTCTTGGAACTCAATAAATGGGATTAGAAGGTAAAACTGTTCAATTTAAATGCTACTAAAACTCATGCCTTGTTTCAGCTTTTTGTGTTTTGTGTTTTTTCCTCAAAACTCATCCTCAGCCAAGACATAACTATGAGTACTTGAGTGATAAAACCAGAGCAGTCTGAAGATGTGTTCAAGCAGCAGGCTGGTGCTTCCCTTTATTAATATATGGGGCTTGTCAGAAGTACAAGACTACAAAAATTGGCTTACTTTGATGTATTGAACTGTTTAAGAGAAATATTATGCCAGCAATTTCCCGTCCTTTGGCCTCAGAAGAAAGTGTCTGTCTGAAGTGACTCTGGGGAGAAGGAAAGGCTCTCTCACAGCTCCAGGAGGCTGTGCCTAAGGAGGTTTGGTGGACGGACCTGAGCGAATCTGACCTTTCTTTGTTGTGATCTTTTCTGAATGGGGGTGAGAGGTCTTTGCAAAGAATGATTTTCCCGTTAACCCAGTATTAATGGGAGGAATTCAGTGTTTGAGGTTTGGTTAGATTGGGGTATTCCTATGGATCGTGTGCACTTCCTTATCCACAAGGTTGAGTGGCTCTGCCTTCTGTGAATTGTCCAACATGGAAAAGATTATCCTGGTCACTAAAAAACGCCCTTTTCCTGTCCCTTTCACGGGATGCAGTGTGGCTGTAGGTGATATGCATCTGCCCAGCTTCTCTCCCCTCCTGTTCCTGTTCTGACCTTCGCAGTTTTCAACTACTCTGCCACTGGATTGTGCAGGGGGAAATACTGTTGTCTGATGGAGCTAAAGTGGATCAAGAACTGTCTGAATGATCCAATCAAAGTGATTGGGAAAGTTGGCCCTGTGCTGCATCTTTGTTGGGCTCTGCCTGTGAGGATATGAAAGGAAATTCTAAATGCTTGTTGAAACAAGTGTTATTCATGTTTGCCATTTGTGCCAATTTGCTGGCTGTTCTCCTAATTAATCATCCCTTTAGGCTGCCGTTTAGTTTCTGACAATTGCTAACACATGCTTTCAAAACCTGCACCCTACAGACCGTGCAGTTTGTGGGTGTCTGAGGGAAGAGAGGATGAAGCCGTATAAATGCATTCCACAGCCTTTGAAATGAATTCCCAAGTGCTTCAATCACTCTGCCCTGCTCTAGGCCAAAACCAAACATTGTTCTTGCTGACTGAGATGAGAGTTTCATTTACCAGCGCTGCGATATTAAACTAACCAAGATTCCATTACACAAGGAGTATTGAAACGAAATATTACGGAAATGGAGATTGTCTAACCCTCTGCATGAAATCAGTGTTGCTTGAAAGGGAAGGTGTCCGTGCTAAATACTGCTCTCTCTCCACAGTATCAGCTCCCTGCTTGCCTTTGAGCAGGGAAAAAAAGAAGGAAGAGTGGTGACCCCCCTTTAGTGCAGCCTCAGCAAACATGAATTTGATTGTACAAACAGGAGGAGTTTTCAAGGCTCTTCCCTGCGGTGTGCAAGACAGGCCCTGGGAGGAACAGACCCTTCTTTCCTGTAAAAGTGTTTAAATTATACAGTAATTAGCTGAAATTTCTAAATAGACTTTGTCACAGGGATTGGGGCCAGGCAGGACTCACAGGAATGTGTCAGGCACTGCTTTGCAAAGTCAGGCTCCAATTTGCTTTCCCTCTCTTTGTGCTGAGTATCCTGAAGGATTTTCCTGGTTTGTGTTGGAGATCATCTTTCCCGGCCTGGTAGAAGAATAGCCTTGATTTCACTTGGGCAGAGCAAGAACTGGAACATTCTCACTTCTGGGTAAATGAGTGCAATGTATATCTATTTTCTGTCATTTGGGTTTTTTCTTTCTTTTTTTCCTCCTTGGGTCACTCACAAAAGTGCTTCTTCAGTCATGAGTAAAGGCACAGGAGAAGATGGGCTTTAATTTCTCTCCTCAGTTTCTTAGCTAAATATGGATAAAGATCACCAAAACTCATTGGATTTTGTGCAAAGTCTCTGAAGGTCTCACTGTGCTCCTGGTCACTCTCAATGATCCCAAATCTCAGTGCACACTTCACTCTTGTAAGATCTGACTCCTAATTTTTGCCTGTATTTCAATATGCACTGTATTATATATGTTTTTTAGACTATAATGTGTTCTGGGAGGACTTTTTGGTGGTTTCCTGAGCTCTGTCTGGTGGCATTGTTCACTCACATCAATAGGATCACAAATGGGGGATTAGCAACGCCAAGTGGATTGTTCCCTAATTGATTGGCATTGTCATGGAAATGAATGTTTGTTGTGGCACTCTACTCCAGGTGTTACTCCAGGTAGGATAGTTTGGGAAGGGATGGGTTTTTCTGCAGGTCCCCTGGGTCTTGACTTGTTTGAAACTCACAGTTAAAGCATTGCAGAGAAAATCTAAATATGACTGGAACATAAATCTGGAGTGTAACATAAAAATGTCATGGAAAAGCCAGGTTTTCCCGAGTTTCCAGGGAGCAGCTTCCAGCATGAGGGCTCCTGCTCGATTCACTGGAGCCTCGTTCAGACCACACTGGTGATTTCTTTAATGCTCAGCACATGATGATAAATTTTGTCCGGGGGAGACTTTCCTCCTTGTATGTAAAATTTTCTCCAGAATATTCTTTTGAGGTAGCATTCTCCTAGAAAACAGGCTCAGCTCAGGTTTATGCTGTGTCCAACTACTACAGATAAAGATTTTTAATTAGAATATAATGATTTTGTGTACAAGGTACTGATTTGGGATGTGAGAGGCTTCGATTCTGCTGCTGATTTTATCATGGATCTGCTGTTTACTCATAGACTTATTACTTAATTGTGTCTGTGTTTCCTCTACCTTTTTTCTGCCTTGTCTCTCAAAGACTGTAAATGTTTTACGGATGGGATTTTTTCCCTACTGAGTTGTGTGAAGCAAACACAAGGCAACCCTGATCTCACCAAGGGCTTCAGTCATTACCATGTAACATTTATAATACCCCTGATTAATAATATATTCCAGATGAGCTTCCTAAAGCCCAGCTTTGAAAGTTAAATCCGTTAGCAATTTCTGAGATAATTCAGATCGTAAAAAAAAAAAAATCTAATAAATTGATTTCTCTGTGTTTCTCTGTTGACATTGTGGTAACTCAGCTCCCAGTCCTACAATGACTTCTCTGCAAACCTGAGTGTACTGCTGAGCAGCTTCCCTGATGAGGGGAGCTGCTCATGTTTGCAGTGTTAAGTGTGTGTGAGCTATTGAATTAGAAGAAAACATAAAATCCCAGATTCTTTTCCTTGTTTCAAAAGCCTGGTTTGTGTTCTCGCGTACAAATCTTTGCCTTGTATAGAGGATTTCTGTCTTCTGACCTTTACAACGAGTTATTGCATGTACTCTATGTTTACAACCCATTTATAGCAGCCCCAAAAGCAGGCATTTTGCGTGAAAATGCTGTCGTGTTCTCTGTGTTGGCTGTAGGAATATGGAATCCGTGTCATTTCAGGCTTCCTTAGTGTCTTTAATTATGTGCAAGCCAAAAATTAATGAGCCAGCTCTCTGCATGTGAAAGAAGTCAGCAGTTTTTGGGTATTTCTGCAGGAACACTTCACAGATTCTGACTGAGGTTAGGGAGCTACTGTACCACAAATTAATCTCATTCTGCAGGGGATGTCTAAGGAAATCAGGTGATTACTCTCTGAGAGTGCCAGTTTCTCTCTAGTGTGAGAAATCTTTAACAGCAGCAGTGTGAGCAACCAGCTCAGATGAACTGCCTGGTGCTGGCTGAGATGAATCCCCTCGTGATGGGCCATGGGGGAATTCTGAGGGATCAGGTCTAGATGCACAGGATGGAGCAGGAAGCCTGCCTTCACGGCTCTGGGGAAAGTTTCCTTCTGTGGGAGCACCCAGACTTGCATCATCAGGAACGTAGGTTTCGTGATTCAAAAGAAAGGAATTTAAAATACTTCAGAGATTCTGACTTTGCCCTAATGAATGTGGTATGCTGGGTGAGGCAGGTAAATATATTTTTGGATTTTTTATGTTTATAATGATTGTTTCTGGTCTGGCTCTGGGCAGTTTCCTGAAACCCTGGAAGAACTCTTGTAAATCCCCCGTTGTTGTTTTGACATCAAATATTAGAAGAAAGGTTAACCCTGAATATAACTCATCTAGAGAGGTGGGGAAAAGTGTGCAGTTTCTTCTCAAGGACTCGTACTTGGTGTCAGACTACTTTGTGCAGCCAGAGCTAGGAGAAATAACTTACAGAAAACCTCAGAAATGGCAATCACACAGGGTCTGAAAAGCCCCCAGTACAGGGTGACTTGGTCCAAGTGGCATTAAATGATTTCATATCATATAGAAGCACTTACTGTTTTTTTGTGATGCCAATACGTGGGGCCGTTGCAAAACCAGATTGTTTATCCCAAGGCAGTTTCTTCTTTGTTAATATTTACTTTCATCTTGTATGGGAACAAAGAGTTTAAAGTATTTGTGGAAAGCTGAGGCATTTAAAAGATCAGCTGGAGATCCTGAAACACTTCACTTGGTCTCATGGTCATCCAGACCTGCCTGCACTGTCTGATATCTCCTCTGAGCAGGGAGTTCACTCTTGTGAGCTCTGAGGAGCTACCAACCATGAATCAACTGGATTCCACCAACTGTGGGATCAGCAAGGCTGGGTTACAACTGCATCACGTCAAGGTTTGGCTTTGACTGTAGGGTAAATATTTACCTTCCACTGTCTTTTTGGAGAACCACGGAATGGTTTGGCTGGGACGGGACTGTAAAGATCAATTTCCAATCCCCCTGCCATCGGCAAGGACTTCTTCCACTAGCCCAGGTTGCTCCAAGCCCCACCCAACCTGGCCTTGGACACTGCCAGGGATCCAGGGGCAGCCACAGCTTCTCTGGGCACCCTGTGCCAGGGCCTCCCCACCCTCACAGGGAACAATTCCTTCCCAATATCCCATCTAACCCTGCCCTGTGGCAGTGGGAAGCCATTCCCTGTGTCCTGTCCCTCCATCCCTTGTCCCAAGGGCAGGGATGGCCTGTGGACATCCCTCCTGGGACACTGCAGCCATTGCTCTGTGTGCTGCTCATAAAACACACCCTGGAAAGTCGGCCCTGGGAACAAACCTGGCAGGCAGACTGAAGTTTTGTTAAGCTGAAGTGCCAAGTGTCAGCCCGAGGGTGCTGGACAGTGCTTGGAGTACATCTTGAGTGGGCTGGGAGGCAGCAGAGGTTGGACCAGCTGCAAGAGGAACTTCATGGGACTGAGATGAGAAAATCTCACACAGCATTCCCAGAAAACAAAGATAAGGATGAAATGTCTTAGATAAGCCTTGTCATGGCACAAAAGACCGGGTAGTGACCTTAGGTGAAGTTGTTTGGAGTTTTGTGCCATTCCGTTTTTCCCCAGACTGGTTTACATTTCAGTTAAAAGTCTCTAGACCAAACGTGCAACTTTGCTTGTGTTGGGTAGATCTGTCCCAGGGTCATCTCTAAACGCGGCTGTGGTTGGTTGTTCTGTGGACAAGTCAGGGCTGGGACCTCCTGCCTCAGGGTCTGTTGGCGTGGTAATGCTTGGACCTGGCCCCTGGCACGGTGACGAGGCCACAGGAGAGCAGCAGCCCCAGAGCTGTCACTGGTGATCACCAGGCACTGAGCAGCACAGCACAGCCCGGGTGTGATCACAGAACTGGGAGTGTTGCAGCTGGGGAGGACCTGACCTCAGAGAGATTGGCTTTGATTGCCTTAATGGATTTGATGTGTTTTGAGCAAAAATGATGTTTTGCCACAGGGAAAACACTGAGTTGGAGAATTTCCGCTCAGTGCAACACACAAGGAGCTTCTTCATTTAATCAAATCCTTGTCAGGCACACTTCACACATCTCTCACAGCAATTAAAGGAACCATTTTCCAGGAGTAAGGAAGGCGTTTGGTTAGACATTATTTTAAATATAAAATATGACATGTTTTGTCAAGAGTATCTTTAAAATGACAGTCTTGCTTTATGCTCGATTCTCGCTCTGTGACTGACTGGTGAGAACTGTGATAACTTTTAGGGCAATAATTTAGCATGTTTTTAATTAGTTTGCTATTTGCATCTGATATTTTGTTCAATAAAAAATGCTAGAAAATATTTTTTTCCTGCAAAAAGGCTACATATCAAAATTCAGACACCAGCATGGAAAGGTGCAGTACATTTATGACCTTGTGTGATTAGTGATCTCTGAATCTAATCTTAAGGTACTTTAATGGACTATAATTATCTACAGTGTATAGTTACTGCCTTTCCTGAGATTGATTTAAAATTGCCTCAGGAGGCAAGTGCTGTGTAATTATCTGATAAGAACTAAACTTGATACTCTGACTAGAAACTTTTGGAAACACAAAAATAAATATAGTTCAGGACAAAACTTACTGCTGGCCAGCTTCAGAAATGAAATCTGTTCTCCCAGGCTGTCTCTGCAGTGACAGATAAAGAAGAAAAGGGGAAAAGCTTACAACTATTTCCAAGATATCAGCCTAATTCAGCAAACTTAGTGGAAGGTGGGCTCGCCCTCTGCCATGGGTGTTCCTACAGAACCATGAGCAGAAGAGGGGAAGCTGGAGGAGAAAGAGGTGTGAACTCCTCTGACATATGCTGAGACAATAGGTTTTGTATTAAAATAAACAAGGTGCTCAGGAGGTTTTTCCGTGGAAATTGGTGACACCAGGAAGGGAGGGAGGCTTTGCAAACATTCTGTGTCCCTGACACTCTCTGCCAGACTTTCCAGAAGCAGACATGGACAACCCCCATCCCAGGGTGACACTGTCACTGGAAGTGGTGACACTGTCACTGGAAGCGGTGACACTAATGCCAGTTCACAGCTCCACCGAATTAATCCATTTTTAGTATTTAACACATGGTGCTGACAGCACTGCTGAGTGTAGCATGGGTTGGGGAAATCAGACATTCAAATACCAGTTTTTTAGAAATTCAACTCTCCTTGCACTTTTCCTGTTATTTCAAACGTCCCTGTTCTTTGGACCTACCCCGGTTTCAGAGATTCCTTGCCCAGTTTGCTGTAGGAGGAGGATGGAACTCTCTTTAGACTCTCCTCATGTGCTGGCTGCACTAAGAGTTTGGCAGTTCATATCAGATTAATGAGATGCCATCTCAAGGAATGATTGATTTCGGTTTTCTCTAGGAATATGAGGGTACACAGATCCCATCTGTGCTGGGACAAGGAGCAGTGGCCTGCAGGGTGATCTTCAGGATGCTGAGTTCTTGGTTTAGGCTTTTTCCTGTCTTTTTGATTGGCCTGGATAGGGCTGAAAAGCTGTGCTTAGGAAAACGGGGTGTGCAGATGGGCCAAACTTATCCATATTGAGTTGTGTCTCATTGTCCAAAAATGCATTGACAAGAGTTTGTGCCAGTGGGACAATCCTGGGAAGAGGAGAGACTTAATCCCTCTGCATCTCGCAAGCCCCTGGTGCTTTCAGGTCAGGTCCTGTGGACAACCCAGCTCAGTTTCCTGTTTGTGAGGGATGGTGCACTGAGGAATGATGCAAAATTATCCTGTGGCACAAAGGAGGTCTTTGGTTAATGCCCTGCAGTCTTCTCAAACTGTCAGAGATCATTTCCTAACACCAAAGTTGTTGTATATTCCTCAGTTCACCTCAGTTTGGGACCTTTTTTGATGAGGCATGGAGACAAATCACTCTGTGGAATGGGAGTTGTTGGTTGCTGAGGATCCTGAAGTGGTTTGATGGTGCAGACTGGAGGCAGTCCCTATGTACTTAATGGAAAGGTAAAGTTCTTCAAGTGGAAGAAGTTAAAAGCTAAAAATAAACATATCAGGAAAATGTGAAAGAATAAAATGTGAATGGAGTTTGGAGACTTCCTGCCAAAATGCCACAATGCAGTGGTAGTAGAGGAAGGGCGTTCAATGGAGAAGTGAAGGAAATAAAAAAGGAAACACAACATAAAATAAATAAGCATAAATAAAATAAAATAAAAAGCAACACAAAAAGGGACAAAAAAGGGAATTAGCTGGCAAAATGATGTGGAATCTAAAAATGCTGAGAAAGAACCACAGCTGGCAGCAGGATTTTCTTATGTAGCTTTGGAAGACGAAACCTTTACAGGCCCACTGGAAGATGGAGGTGATAAAATCTCCAATAGTGACTCAGAAATGGCAACACGATGAAATATTCAGGAAGAACAACGCTCCACATCACAGTCCGCATGTCATCTGAGCATTTCCAGCTTGGGTAGCATGGCATCAGTTGTGGATCTAATATGTTATTCAATTAATATGGAATGAGGGGACTGGAATAGAATGATCACGAGAGAACATGCTTTATGGAAATAGACTCTGGACTTGTTCAGTCATGAGGAGATTACAGATGTAGGTGGCAAAGGAAGTGGGGAGCTTGATATACTTAGTCCAGTAGATTTTGTAAGGCATTTAACCCAGTGTGCTTGACATCCTGTAAAGGAGCAAGTGATACCATGTCAGGGAAATGCACATTAATTGGATTGAAACCTGACTGACACAGCTCAAGATGTCGTTACTGCAGAACAACCATCAGATTTTTTTCTGATTTTCTCTCCCCGGAACTGAGGTCTGCCTGGATTAGGAGTAGGCAGAAGCTATTGAATATTTTTATCTAGAAGCAGGGCAAACTCAATGCAGATAAAGTCTGGAGATGACAGAGGGCTGATGAAGTGGTAAATAATGAGGAGGCTTGGGAACGATCTAGAAAGCTTGACAAGTCAGCCCACTCAAAATTAGTTTGTTTTAGTATCATCAAAGTCAGGACAGGAAAGGTTTATATCTCTTTTTATGTAACTATTGCTGTAGCTGGAAAAAACCAGACGGTCTTCAGGTGTGTAAAGCTCTGAGCAACTTGGGCTAGTGGAAGGTATCCCTGCCCATGGGACAAGATGAGTTTTAAGGTCCCTTCCAACCCAAACCATTCTGGGCTTTTATGGGTCCTGCCCCTGCTCCCTCTCTGTTCCCCGTGGAGACAGTTCTCCAGGAGCTTCTCCAATATGAGTGCATCCCAAGGGCAACAGTTCTCCACAAACTGCTGCCATGTAGGTCACTTTTCCACAGGGTCAGTCCTTCAGGCACATCCTGCTCCAGTCTGGGTCCCCCACAGGGTCACAAATAGCACCAAACCTGCTCCAGTGAGCAGGGCTCCTCCCTGCAGGGGTTTGCAGATCCCTGCCAGGATCCTGCTCCTGCATGGATTTCTCATGAGATCACAGCTGCTTTTGGGCATCCCCTGCTCTGGCATGGGCTCCTCCAGGGGCTGCAGGTGCGTCTCTGCACCCCTGTGCCCTCCATGGGCTGCAGGGGCACAGCTGCTTCACCCTGGGCTTCCCCATGGAATCTCAGGGGATTCTCAGCTCCAGCACCTGCAGCAGCCCTTGCCCTTCCTTCTGCACTGACCCTGGTGTCTGCAGAGCTGTTCTTCTCTCATATTCTCACCTGAGTCTTCTCTGGCAGTGATTCCATCTACCCAATAATGGTTTTTTTCCTTCTTAAATCTGTTATCCCAGAGGTGTTACCATCATTCCTGCTGGGCTCGGCCTTGGCCAGCGGCGGGTCTGTCCTGGAGCTGGCTGGAATTGGCTCTGCTGGACACTGGGAAAGCTTATGGCAGCTGCTCACAGAAGCCACCCCTGTAGCCCCTTTGCTCCCAAAACCTGGCCGTGCCATCCCAACACAGTGGAGAAGGGCTGGGAGAGGTCAAAGAGAGATTTGAGGGACAAGGAGGATCCAGGGGACCCTGTGAAGGAGCTGGCTGGGAATGCTGGCTGCTTGGTGACACTCCGCACTTGGAGATAGGACAGCATGGGAAAAGTGTCCATGGAAAAGTGTCCCTGACCTCTTCCCACCTCAGGGTCCAGGCAGGTGGTTAGTGGGGAAGTGTTTCCCATGGATGAGCAGTGCTTTTCTGTCCTCTGGCTGAAGTTTTCACTGCAGTACCAATCTGAGCAGAGTTACTAGATTTTTGTTCTAGATGTATAATTTACTGGCTGTTTTGAAACAAATGTCACTTGCTTTTCATATTTACGGACAGCTGGGGACCATGAAGCAGCTGTTTAAAGAACTGTATTTACTTTTAGATGTAAACAAAATATTAAAGTGCCCTGCAGAAATCTCTGTGCTCGCACAAACAGCTCATATTCTATATTATTTATATGTGAAGAGTGTGTGGGTCGCTGCAGCCTGTCTCTGTCTGATGCATTAACTCTCCCTATGTGACAACTCTCTCTGGATGAAGCAATCTGCAGAGGTGGACAGACAGTTGCTGCAGGGCCACTCGAAAGATGTTGTTAAGGGAAAAAAAAGTCTTTTTTTCTGTTCTCTTAGATGAGCAAGGTGAAATAAAATCTCCTTACACACAAACTTTTCTTGCTGGCAAAAACTTAGTAGATTTTCCTCATGAAAGAATTATGGAAATTTAAAATAAGTGTTTTGCATAACTTGGAAGAATGTGATGGGAAGTTGTAGCTCTGAGAAACTGTTCTTTCTCATGATGAGCAGTGGCAGATGTGCTTTCTCTCAGCTTATTACGTGCATTCAGCTGCAGCCTTAAAATTCTCCCTGAGTCACCCCGACCTCCCCTGCCTGGTGGGGAGATTGCCATCGACCTGTGAGCTGTTCCCATTTATTTTAAAAACACAGGGAAGAGGAGACCCTCTCCTGGAAGGTTAATTAGAGTGTTCAAAGCTGCTGGGTTGTGATTCTAATTCTCACTAACGATTTCATGTGCCATTCCCTGATGACAGTCTTTCCACGAGCTTTCCTTGGGCTTGTCAAAGGCCTGGATGGAGGCACACGGGACATGTCTTTGGAATGCAGAATGACAAGGTGTCAGTTTGGGTGGAAATGCTCACAAGCAGCTCTGCAGAGGTGTTAGGGACAGGCAGAAAGGACTGAAACTGAGGAGCTGATTACTGCTTCCAGAGGGTTTTCTCGGGAAGGAGTGGGGATTGCCCTGGGCCTGAATCTGGGTGCCCCTGGGGCTTTCCTGCCTCACACCACAGCAGTTTTGGCCTTTCACCTCTGCAGGAATGAACATGACATTTGAGTAGGAGTCAACTTACTCAAAATGTGGGGTGTTTTTTTGAATGTTTTCAGCCTCCACAGAGGGCGGGATGTTATAGGTGGACGCTTCTCTGGGGCATCCCAGTGCTTCTGGTTCAGACAGAGAGGGTGTGGTGGGATGGATGTCATTTAATGGGTGCCATGTACTCCCCAGCAACACCAGCCTTATAACCTTGGTGTTCTGAGACAGCCTCCATTCATATTGACTCAGACACATAATAAATTTGGGTGATATCCATAGTATCAGAGGAGAATTTTTATGATTACATGACACAATGCCAGAAAAACCCCCAAACAATCCGAGGCCTATGAAAATCAGCAGTATGTGCTGAGAAAAATCAATAAGCAATTTGCCCAGAGAATCCCAAAGAGAATGCATGTTTTTTGAGACTTAGAATAACTTTTGCTTATTGATTCCTAAAATCTCCCAGACAGGGAGAAATGTAAATACAGGGATCCTGCTCCTCTGGAGTTCAGTGGGAGGAGGATCAGGCCCTGAGCTGGCAGCTGTGGGATTTACAAAGGTACGCTCTGCTGCTTAATGAAACTGTTTAATTAGAAAACTTTGTCACAGCCTATATGTGGCTTGAAGGCAGTTTTACCAAACAGGCTGAATAATTCCTGCCAAGCATTAAAGCTGATTGGCATTCTCAGCTTGGAAGGGAGAGGAACACGGAGAGCACTGATAATGAGAGCGGGGCGGCTCTCAGGGACTCGTCCTTGTAGGCTCGGTGGGAGTCTTTGCCTTTTGAGCAGGTTCTGGTGTCTTCTGACACCTGACAAGCCAGAATTAAGCTGAAATACTAATAACTATGCATTTTGACTGGCTTTAAGTCAGCCTGTGCAAAGCCAGAGTGCTAAATCAGTACTAACTTAACTCAATGCGACCATGCGTGCAACCACGTCTGCTTTTAACCAGTTTAACTCTATGTTCACATGGATTTTTTGTCATCTCAAAAGCTTCTGCTTCTGTCAGAGAATGGAGTATCTACTGCTAATTCAGTCTGTATTTCTGATGTTTCCATGTTTCTGATTTTTCTATGTTTAAAAAAAACAAAGGAAGCTTAAACTGAGAACCCAATTTTTAAACTCAATCGCAGCACAATTTTAAAAGAAGAAAAAACTTTTCATCTTCAGGGTAATTTCCTTATAAGGACAAACCTCACATTTTGCATATTCTCCGTTATTCACGCTGCTGGATATTAAAGCACAGCTGGGGCTCTCCACAAATGAGATTGACAATTCTCTTATTCTGAAAATGCCAAAGGAAAAAAATCTGTGTCAGTTCTTCAGTCGGATTTTTTTTTACTGTGCAAATGTATCCAAAATATTGAGAATTCATGTGAGGAGAAAGTGAAAAATTGTGGCAAACACACCTTTCTCTGTTCTTAAAAATGTCATTGTTTTTGCCTGTCAGTTATTGAACTGCTCCTCCTGACTTAGTGAGGTGCCTGATCTAATTTTACTGCTGAGTACCTCATATCATAATTCTCTGAAATTTGGCCTCATTTCCATCTCCTCACAAAACTCAGCTCAGACAGAAACAGGCTACTCCTTTGATTAAAATGTTGACGCAAAAATTTCCTGGATAAGCATTGAACAGATTCTTACTGTGGTCGTAGAGGAGGAGTATTCAGAAGTTAGGAAGAATTGTTTCTAAAAGGAACAGCTTCACCTTAATGTCATTCTTGTGGATTTTAGAAAATTAGCTCCACAGAGTCAGATTTTAAAAGACATGCAGCAACCAAGCATAAAAAAAATGAGAACAAGAGCTTTAGAGATGCTCTGTGACCATGGGCACAGACTCTGAGGACATATTTTGTGAAGCTTATCAATGTGATGGGTTTGTTTGTGATATGTGGCCTTATCTAATAAATATTTCCTTTGTTTCTGCTGATGTCCACTGGCTCTTGCTGCACATTTTTGAGAACTGTGTGGTCCTGTCTGTCTGATAGCTGAACGTGAGCAGTGGCAGAAGTCGTGGACAGATGATCCAGTCCCTGAACAATATTTATGCCCTTCACTGGACTGTCTCTGGTGTGTTGGAGCCCAGATCTGGACACGTGCTACAAGTGAGGCCTCTCCAGTGCTAAGAAAAGGGAGAAATTCTGCTCCTGGAAGTGATGGCAGCATTCCGAGAGGATCTCAGACCCCGCTGGCATCATTTGCTGCTCAGCGACGGTACTAGTGCATGTCCAGCCCAGTGAGCACCCTGACCTCCACGTCCTTCTCTGCCAAGCTGCTTTCGGACCCAGGTTCTGCTGAGCTTCTCCCACCCCTGGGGCAGGAGTTTGTACTTTCCTTTATTACCTTTACAGAATTTCAGCCCATAAACCATAACAATAAACCTAACCCTAACCCTAACCCTAACCCTTACCCTAACCCAACCCTAACCCTAACCCTAACCCTAACCCTAAACCTAACCCAACCCTAAGCCTAAGCCTAAGCCTAAGCCTAAGCCTAACCCATTTTCCATCCAGTTGAAGTCTTGCTGAAGGGTTGCCAGAGGTGCCAGCAAGTCCACGGCTCTGCCCGGTGATGAATCATGGGTGAAGCTGATGGGACTGCACTGTACCCCAGCAGCCAGGTCATTTAATAAGCTCATTGAGCAATATTGGCACCAGTATTGATGGCTGAGGGATGGAGATTGAACTTGCACGTGTCCTTTCTCAAGGAAAATCCATGGAGCTTTTCAGCGGCGGCTGCTCCCAACCGTGGCAGCTCCTTGTGCACAGACACAGAAGTTTTGAGACATCAGGAGCCTCTTGGATGAATGGTGAGAGAATTGTGCTGCACCTGCTCAGTGATAGCAATTTCAGTCCCTCATGATGTGTGGAGTCACATAACACCACAGAGTCACAGAGTTATTTAGGTTGGAAAAGGCCTCCAAGATCATTGAGTCCAACATTTAACTAATATTTAATGCATTTTTGATATTTTTTAAGATGTCTGCATGAAGGTTTGCAAATAGCCTTGCCTTAGCAATGTTAAACAACCCAGATAAGAAGAGATCTCAGCAGCTCCAGGGGCCCAGCTTGCCCTACCAGGTTAGGGGGACTGGATGCTGTGCCTCAGAGTTTCACCCCTCCCCTGTCACAACAAATAACTTCTGGGAGCCCCATCCAATTGTTACTCATGGAAATTTTAGGGGGAAAGAATATTTTCCTTGAAGGTCTCACAGTGGTAGGGAGTTTAAGACAGAATACAGCATTTTGTGAGGTAAACTCAGGGCCTTCCTTCCCTCTGCACACGTGTGGCCTTCGGAGGTAACGTTTTGCACTTCAGTAAGATTTGGGTAGAGTTTTGAATGAAAATAAAAAACTAAAGTTTTTATTTTTCTCACTGATTCCCTCTTATAATGGAAACTTATGCTCTGGATTTTAGGAAATCAGACACAAAGATCCCACCACTATCTGTTTTTCATTCAAATCCTTTGAAAGGTAATACTGTTTATTCTGAATTTGAAACCAGACTTATTTCCTACAACTACTATTACTACTGCTAAAAATCTTATAACTGGGAAATAGGACATGAAACCCTTTCAACTGAGTCCTTGCAGCTAAGGCCCGCTTTCTGAGGGAAGAAGTTTATGCAGGTTAGTCAAATCCTGTGTGGGAAAAGAGCTTCGTGCAAGGTAGGAAGCTCCTCGTGGAGCTTGTAAATGTGTTTGGATGAAAAGAGTGCTCTGGTTTTTGCTGATTTTGCATTAGGAGCACAGCAGTGATGGCTGAGGTGCTTCTCTTGCTTCTGGAATTGGTATTCCCTCAGCAGAAAAGCAGATGGTTTAAGAGGATGGATAAAGCTTTATTTTGTGTGCAACTCCTTTCTGATGCCTTGTCCAAGGTGGTGGAAAGGATGAGATGAGACAGGATGAGAGGAAGCAGCCTCAAGCTGCTTGAGGGGAGGTTTAGATTGGATACTGGTAAATATCCAATATAAATTGGAAAATATTCTTCACAGAAGGGGTTGTCAAGAACTGGCACAGGCTGCCCAGGGCAGTGCTGAAGTCCCCATCTCTGAAGGTGTTCGAAAAACATGTGGATGTGACACATGGGGACAAGGTTCAGTGGTGAATGTGGGGGTGGTGCTGGGTTGGTGGTTGGACTTGATGATCTTAAATTCTTATCTTTACAATTCTGTGATTCTTAGAGGTTTCACCTCCATTTGGGGTGGTGCTGCACCACCTCCTGGAGCTGCTTCCAGAGGCAGAGTCCAACCTGAGTGATGGGCACAGGAAAACACTCTGGAATAAAGTGTGGAGCTCCTGCTGATGGAGAGTCCTCACGTGGGCTGTGCCCCTCTTCCTGTGTGTGCTCTGCTCACCTCTCCCTGAATCCCTCAGTTATCCTTGGTGCATCAGGACACATGAGCTTGGTGAAGGAGTGGAGGGTTTTTGCAGCCAGGACCATTTGCTCTGTGTGCTGGAAATGTCTGGATGGGAGCCCATGGTTTTGCTTTTACACCCTTCACAAACCAGAGCTACTTGTGTCACTGCAAGGCATTCAGAAATACTTTGAGACTTCAAAGTGTTTGGATAAGGCCATTGAAATCCCACGGGTACAGTAGGAATATGTTCCCTGGGTGCTGGGGAGCAGCTCATTTGTGGTGGGTGGTGCAGTGGAGCCCCAGGGTTCTGCTATAGTCACATTTGGGCAGCCTGCAAGAGAGCTGGGGAGGGAACTGGGACAAGGAATGGAGGGATAGGACAAGGGGGAGCGCCTTTAAGCTGCAGGAGGGCACTGTTAGATGGGATATTGGGATGAAGTCCTTCCCTGTGAGGGTGGGGAGGCCCTGGCACAGGGTGCCCAGAGAAGCTGTGGCTGCCCCTGGATCCCTGGAAGCGTCCAAGGCCAGGTTGGACAGGGCTTGGAGCAACCTGGGCTAGTGGAAGGTGTCCCTGCCCATGGCAGGGGGTGGAATGGGATGATCTTTGTGGTCCATTTTCACCCAAACCAGTCCAGGATTCTCTGCTCAGACCAGTGCAGAGGGGTGGGTCACACCACAGGCATTGCTTTAGCTGTTCGATGCCAGTCCTGGCAGGACCCCACATGATTTATTTTTATAACTCATTGTCTATCAGTGCTCAAACTGCCCTGACTGGACACCGAAAGCAGCCTGCAAAGGGAAGAGCAGCATGGCAGAGTAGCTGGCTGAGAATGTTTCAGACTGCAAACCTCTGACAAAAAACCTCTGCAGTTTGTCTCCTCCCTGTGAAAAGATTTTGTTTTTCTTCTCAGGCTCTGTTAGATTCTGCCTACAGTTGTCATAATTTTCCTAGCCAGTTACAGACATTAGGGAAAAATACCTTGCAAGGATGAGGTAAATGGAAATTTCTCTTGTCTGTCGAGCTCAGCGGGTTGTAAAGGAAAATATCCATAGTATTTATTTCTATTATATTAAAATTGCCGCCTACATCTCCCAGTGCCTTAAAACCAACAGAAAATTATATATTTTTTCCCCCCTTCATTGCTGGACATTCCCATCCTGTTGTGTTATGTTTTTTTATTTTTTTGGTATTTCACTTTGTGCTGTTAGTCCAGGCTCTGGCGCTTTGCTAAGTATGGAGCTAAGGCTGCTGATTTGTGTAACACCTGTCATTATTTCAAAGCAGGCCGACAGCTTTAATAACCCCTTTTTGCAGGGAAAGAGGGAGCTGTATTTCACGGATCCAGAGGGAAAGCTGGCATCTCCCTGCCCGCCGCATCCCGCCTGCGTGTGGCGGTGCTGAATCAATAACTGCTGCTCCCAGTCCCTCCAGAACATCCTTCCATGCCTGGGAACTCAAACCAGTGAGTCCCCAAACAGTACAGCCTCTTCCCCGGGCTGTGCAGGCTTGTTATCTTCGCTCTTCACCTTATTTTTTATTGGGAATGCTGTATATGCTTCATTACAATAAACACTTTGCTGTTAAATTTTCTCCAATACATTTTGGCAGCTGCATAAGAGATAGATGACTTCTCTCCCCACAGTGCAGGAGGACCCTAAATTAGGAAAACATTTACCTTCAGCTTTGGGGATTGTTTTACTTTATTGCTTTTCAAGGCGAGGGCTCTCTCATGTATGGGAAAATTACGCTCCCAGGTGGGAGTTCTTCAGGGACCTCAGTGGGGAAAGGATGAAGTCCCCACTTTGTCCTTGGAAGTGCTCAGTAAACATATGGATGTGGTACTTGGGGATGTGGTTTAGTGGTAACGTGCCAGTGCTGGGTTAATGGATTGGACTCGACGGTCTTAGAGGGCTTTCCAAGCATAATGATTCCACGATTCCAAGTCGGGTGTGATTCTGGAGAACAGGGAGATGCTATGTGCTTCAGTGCCACAAAACCAAGCACTGGAGGAAGGAGACTCTGTCTTACCCTGATCTCTGAAGTCAGGAGGCATCATCGGGGTGCACAAGGTTTCCCCTCCCTCAGGTCTCCTCTGCTCCTACAACAGAGGATCAAGGCCATCATTTGAACCTCTCATCTGGGGCTGGAATCAGGGAATTCCCTGCAGTCCAAGGCCATAGCAGTGGAGAAGGGAGAGCATGGATTTAAATAAGGTTGTGCTGATTCAAAAAGAAAACTCCAGATGGGAGCTGAAGGTGAAAGAATCCAAGTTAGGCTCTGCTCAGCTCCCCCGTACAGGCTCCCTCCTTGCTCATTTTCAGTAGTTCAAACACTCAGACTGCTAAATGGGCTGAGCTATAAAATATTTAATCAGGTTTCCCAACATTTCCTTACGATATGCAATAATCATGACAAAGCAAAGGGGCTGGACCCCACTCTTCGAGGCAACCCAGGAGTGCATTTTAAATTCTTCCCGTCACCAAGAAAATAATCTCAGCTTTCTAAAAATACCTGGGTGAGATTTGATGTGTGTGCACTGCCCCAGTCCAGTCCTCAGAGGTGCTGGGTGCTCCTGGTTACACACAGCCAGGGCCAATAGTCTAAAGGCACTCAGAGATTATGCTTCACTCTGTTATAATCCCCTACTTAATGTTAATGTATATTATAAAATTTGCTTTGCAAAAATGACCCTAAGCACCTTTTTCTATTTTTTAAGGGTATTCTTTAAATGTAAGAATATTTAGGCTTTTAATTCCCAGTGCTTTCCAGAAGAGGCTCAGGAGCAGATGCAAAGCCACACTTGAGAAAAGAAAGAACAAAAGATTTTTCCGAGTGATCAGGGGAATTCTGCAGGCTTGGTGGGATGATGGTGACCCTGAAGGGACGGGCTCACCTAGCAGTAGGGGACAAAAGGAAGTGGGGACAGTTTCCTACCAGCCCTTTTAGTTGCTTTCCGTCCCGTTTGTACTGTCTGTATTTTAAGAAAGGTTGACTGTGACAATTTTTGGCCTCATTTTGAGGTTAAAAGGCCTCTTTCTGGTTCCAAGGGTAGACTTTCAGAAGGGCTGTGGCACTTCAGAGGTTTGACAGGGCTCAGCATCTTGTCACGCTTGTGAACATGAGTAGCAACATGAAGAGATTTCAGTTATGTCCATTTTCCATTTGCTCTCTTTGCAGGCTGGAAAGTGCAAAAATATCTAAAATCTAATCAGAGGGCAAGGGATAGGTCTGTATTTTCTGTCCCATTTCATGTATCACTAAGCCATGACTGCAGTGAAGGTGGTGGAGCTGTAGGAATAAATGACTGCTAATGAGATTGATGAGTTCAACTTTATGTGTTAATTTATTTATTTGCAGACACTGCACTGAATTTTGGACAGGAGTTCAGGCCTCTGCTAAATGTACTCACACATGCTTTCATTCAGGTGTTCCCCTCTTCCCATTTCCAAGGGCAGTGTTAAAGGATGTCAAGAAATTATTGTCTATACTTGTTCCCATGCCAACCTATGGAGGGAGGTCTGACATAGCTGAATTTAAAGCAGGGATCATCTGCATTTCTTCTCAGGAGGTGGGAATGGGCACCTCAGGCTGCAGCACACTCTGACACTCCAGCTGAAATCCCAGGTCTCCAGGGGTCATTACTCCACACAGAGCTGCTGCTGCATTATTTATTACTGTGGTTATGGTGCTGCAGCCATTTTGCAACTGTTTTTTTGGAGCATCTCCATCCTAAAGATTAACCTGGGAGTTCCCCCCAAGGAATTTCCCTTGCTTGTTGCTGTGAACAGATGTTCTTCTGCAGAAAGTCCAGCAAATTAATTAACAAATTAATCCAGCAAATCCAGCAAATTAATCCAAACAATTAACAAGCTACATATTTGTGTCTTCTGACACAAGTTTGTGTCTTCTGGCACAAATATCTTTCTGTACTCCTAGTTAGGGCAAACCGTGAAACCACTCCCAAACCACTCCAGTTTGAGTAACCAAGATTTCACTGCAAATTAATGGGAAGAGAAATGCAGGATTTTCCAATTCAGTGCTCTAAAGCTGATTTAATACTTCACAAGAACTGCATTTCACACTGATGTGAGCAACCTGTTGGAGCCGAAGATGCCCCTGCTCACTGCAGAGGAGCTGGGTCACACACACCTTTGAAAGGTCCCTTCCAACTCAAGCAGTTCTGTGGCACAGAAAAGGATAACCAGGACTCATGTTTACTAGGCAGGACTTATCCTTGTTTCCAGCCGGGCACGTACAGGGATAAAGCCCTGGCTTTTGTGGTGCCTGATTTGTGCTGCTGGTTTCCCAGTGACAACTTGGACTGCTACACTGTGCTGGACACTTCAGGGTGCTTTGTGAGCTCTGGAGATTGAAAAACTTGCCTCCAGGTTTCCAAAACCTGTTTCACACCCAGCAGAGACCTTGTGGGAACACAGCCATGAACAGGTTTGCAGAAAGGAGCAGAGAGTGCCAGGGAACACAGAGGAGGCACACTGTGCTCCCGTGTGCGCTTCTTGGAGGCAGATGGTGCTGTTGGCCAAGAAACGGTGCTGCAGAGGCTGCCGATCTCCTCAGACAGACTCCCGCAGACAATTGCAATAATGATGGCTCTCAGAACTCCTCTGAGATCAGCAGGCATCGTTCTGGGTGGAGACGCTCCCAGAATTTCAAGCAGCGTTGTTATGATTTGTGGGAGTTGTGCGTTTGGAGGAGCATCAGCAGCTTCACGAGCACCTCTGAGTGTGTGTGGGCTGCTCAAACCTTCCCTGGCTGCAACCCTGAGCAGAAAGCCTTCTGGGAACAGTCTCTCCCAACATGTTGGTGTGGGATTTTCAGGTTTCCAGACACATCTGGGAGGCTCAGAGGTAAAACCAAAGCAGGAATTGTTGCAGGAATGCTGTTTCTGAGGGGGCAGAGTGGCTCTGCTGGGCTTTAATCACATGCTGCTTTATGGAATCACTTTGAGGTGCTCACCACACTCCAGGCCTGACTGACCATGTCCAGGCTGCAGTAAAACACAGCCCTTGCTCAGGATTACTGTTGAATATGAGTTTACCAACAGTGGGGAAATGGAGATTTAGGCCTTTTAAATGTGAAATGTGACATTCTTAGTGGCAAGTTGCACTCAGCAGAATGAGAACTGTCTTTGCACAGAGCTCGAAGGGAAGCAAAAACTGTGTTTGATGAGCTGAACAGGCAATGATTGTGCTGATACATGAGCCACAAACCAGTGCAAGAGTCTTGGGACTGTCACAACCATCAGGAAGGTCAGCCACGCTGGCAGGAATGGGCACTGGGGCAGAGAGGTTTGGGATCTTGGGCAGCACCCTAGAATCTCTCCTTGTGTTTGACTCACACTGACAGAACAGAACTGCTACAGATACCTGGCCAGAGCACGTGCGAGGGGCACAGTCAAGGATGGCTTAGGTGGCACCTGAGCCTAGAAGGGGCCTCACCTTTTCAGAAAATAATCTCCCTTCTTTTTCCATAAGCTCTGTAAGTGCTGTTTTTATGGTTATGCTGTTGCTGAGCCCAAGCGTTGTAGAATGATGAAATCTAATAAACATGCCGGGCTCTTTTATTCATCATTAGACTCTGAACACTTTGAGATTCACTTGGGTCACATTTCGGAGCTTTTCTCTGCAGCTATCAGGGTTAGCAGGGCCATTCTATCAAAACAGGCCTGAGCTATTCACACATTCACAGGAATCCTGAGCAATGAAGGAGCTCACTGCAGATTCGTGTGAGCTGAATCGATATCAAGGGCATGGAGCTGAGGACTGTGATTTTATGCCTCTGTCTTTTTGGTTGGTTAAGTCCTCTGTGAGATAAAACTGAAGCCTCAGAATTTTTTTCCTTTATCCAGCCCTCTTTTAGTCTCAAGTTTTTCAGAACCAGGTTAAAAGTATAACAGAGGAAAAGAAATATCTTCATTTGTGACACAAGTGCCTCTAAACCAAAAATGCTTTTAGAATTCTTCCTTCATCTTTCCTCTTGTTTGTCGTGTCCTTATGCTCATTTTTAAGGTGCAGGGGAGAGGAAGCCATGGAAAAATTGCAACCAGAAATTTTAATCAAGGCTCTGTGAATTTTCAGCCACTCACCTACAGAAGCAATTTTAGTGTTGTAAACTCAACAAGGAAATCTGGAGCTTCTACCTAAATGCCATTCTTGAGCAAAGTGCTATTTTTTCCCAGACAATTATTACACCTGTTGTGGATTTATTTTTGTCTACTTGCAGTGTTTGTGTATGATATCTCACCAAATATGAGCTCGAAAGAGTATCTACTGAAAAACATTATTATCAGGTGAGAGATTTATGGGCTCGGTAGCAAATTTATGATGGATAAGTAAAATTGGAAGCAAATAATAATGGAAAATCTCACTTATTCTTACACTGTCAGGGAAAGCTGTAAGGCAGATTCACATCACAGATTCATGTGATGCGGAGCAAATATTTATTCCCAGTTAGAGTCATTTTATTTGACTGTAGTGGGTGAGCAGCTGGGTTCAGTTTAGTTATAAATTAAGCTTTGGGATCTTGTTTTCTTCATTTTGGGTCTTGGTCAGGAATAGTCCATGCCTGGCAGGAAAATTGCTTTCTTTTGAAACTCTGGCCCCTGTTATACAACTCAGATTTCTCTGGGCCTGACATCTACTCTTTTTCTTGCATTTTTTCTACTTTTCTATGCATTTTCAAACTCTGGTTAGATATGAAATGTTAATCTTCATAATTGTTTTGGTGTAGAAAATAATAATCCTAACATAACCCTTTGATGTTCAAGTTTTGGCTATGAAATCAGTGCACCCACGATATTTTACTGGTAAAGAGCTCATTCTGCTGAGGTCTTGAGGATATTTAAGAATTATTAGTACCAGGCCATCACTTGACAATAACATTTTGGAGCAGATTTGGGAGGACATCAGTGAGTTATAAGAATACACAGTTCCAGTTTTTTTTTCAAAATCCAAATGTGGAGGGTGGAGTTTTAAAAGGCTGATGTGTTTCACTGGTAGCCTATTTCAGGAAAAAAAATTAAAATAAAGATAAACTGGTCAGTTCATGGGGAAGATTAGAGAGTGGTGGTTCAAACTGTGGTTCTACCAGAGCCTAAAAAAGGTAATTCATCATGTAAGGAGCCCAGGTTGCAAAGCTTCCATCCCATGAAGCAATGCACAGTTAATCCAGCCTTAAGGATGTGTACTATAAATCCTGATGACCCTTTGGCAGTGTGAGCGTTACAGAATGAGTAGCTCTGGGCACATAGAACGAAGTTCACCGAAGACAGGGTACCCTGGAGGGAAAAAACTACCTGGAAAATTAAAAAGGGAAATATCCCTTTCTCTTCACCCATGTTCCCCTCCCTTCCCCCTGCCTTCACACAACCTTTCACGTCTTAATTGATTTATGTGTGGGCAAACATCACCTGCATGACTTATTTCTGAAAGGATTTTAATGCTTTGGAAGTACTTAAGGGGGGAAGAGCCAGATTCATAGCTGGCATAACTCTGCACAGCTCTGCTGAAGTCAGGGGATTTATAATGACTTGAATACTTAGGAACCGGGCTTAAAATATGCAGCTACAGAACTGCAGTGCTTCCTTACTTGGAAAAGTTTTCCTTTGGGTGAATCTCACTCTGGAAGATGAAACGCCTCAACCCTTTCACCAGGAAAGAAGGGGGAATGGTTCATACTGGACCTGTCAGAGCTGTTACATTTATGGCCAGTATGGCTTGGGAAGTCTTCTGAGCACCAGCATGTGGGAGACAGCTCTATGCAGGGAGAAGCAGTTTCTGTGGATATCTTTCTGCCTTACCTGCTCTGATGCTGTGGCAGAGATTTATTTTATGTCTGCAGTGCAGCTCCGTTGCTGCTGCCTTGTCTGAAGACACCATTTGTTCCCATCTGCTGCTGCAAGGGAGGAGCTGGCGTAGCTGGATGGGAAGGGGAACCCATGACCTCAGTCTGCTGTGGATACTCTGCAGGCAAAACCCCCAAAACTATTTTGCTGGAATTTTTTGAATAGCTAAATGCTTCTGTGGGGAATCTGATCCCTTCTCAGGACAGGCCATCACTTCCCAAGTGGTGACAGAGCTGGTGCAGTGCTGTCTCCAGGGGATCCAGTCAGACTCCCCAAACCTGCCCTGTGGTCCTACCTGACCGCTACAGGGAATGCAGGTTCCATGGCTGCTCATTACCTTAAACCAGGCACAAACTGGCCCCCAGATTAAATTGCTTGGGGCAGACTAGGAGGTGTCCCTCAGCTGACCTGTGTCACATCACACACTCCCTCTCATGGAGCCCAAGAAGAGATGCAGCCAGAAAAAAGGGATGTTTCCATCCTTACCTGGGGATCCCAGCCACAAAACGAGAGACTAAACCAAGGACCTGGCTCGAACTGTGCAGCCAGAGGAGGAACCAGCTCATTTACACCAAGTTTTCCCTCAGAGTAGATCTTGAGGAAGTCTGCCCTGCAATGGACTCCACTGCTTTCAGCAGCAGAGCAAACAGAGGAGTTAGATCTGGAGAAAACTCTGAGAAGGAGTAAGATCTGGAGCAAGCTCAAAGAAGGAGTTGGATCTGGAGCAAATCCAGAGAAGGAGTAAGATCTGGGACAAATGAGATGTTCAGGGTCATTTCAGGGTTGAGCCACTGCTCTTCCATGAGATGACTTTACATAACACAGGAATGAAACCCGGCACCAAATCCTTTTAAGGAACTCAAAATACAATATGTGTGCCAAACACCAGCAGCACATGTGAGAAGCAAAATTATGCACCACGAGTAGCTCCTGTGCTCCTGCTGCTTATCAGCCCTTCCAAGATAGTTGGCTAACGGCCTCATCTGGGAATTTTGAGTAATACTCAGAATTCCTTTGAACACAGAGTTCCATTAGCTGCAAATTAATTGGATCTGTAGGTCAGTGGGAAGTGGATTACCACAGTGGAGGAAAGTGGTGAGCACACGGCACATTGGTAGCGCATTAGAAAACCTCTCCACGAACGATCTTCGGAATATTTCCACACAGGCTGCATCTTATGAATCTTAGGATTTCAATAGTAGCCTGTGCCTCCAGCAGCAATGAAGAGCTGCTGGGAACAACTGCAAATTGCTTTTCATTGTCCTGCACATCTACTGGAGGTACTCCTATTTTATTTTAGATAATAACAAACTCTCGAGTTCAGAGTGAGTGCCAGAATGTGTCCAGATGGCCAAGAAGGAATTCAGGCTTGTCCCAGTCGTGCTGTGGCCACAGGCCCAGGGCAGTGACTGTCCCCTGTGCTGGCACTGAGAGACCTCAGGTGCTGTGTCCAGTTCTGGGCCCTCATGGCCAGAGAAACTCTGAGGGGCTGGAGTGTGTCCAGGGAAGGGAATGGGGCTGGGGAAGGGGCTGGAGCACCAGGAGTGGCTGAGGGAGCTGGGAAAGGGGCTCAGCCTGGAGAAAAGGAGGCTCAGGGGGGACCTTGTGGCTCTGCACAACTCCCTGACAGGAGGGGGCAGCTGGGGGGCTCGGGCTCTGCTCCCAGGGAACAGGGACAGGAGGAGAGGGAACGGCCTCNAGACTGGCTTCCAGCACTTGATAGCATCCAGAAGCCACATGTCTGTATTTTAAGAAAGGGATTGAGCTCAGCATCAGAAATTTAAAGAAAAAAGGGTGAGAATGAAGGTATGCTCTGAAAGGATGAGTATGGCATAGCTAAAGCCTCTGATTTTTAACTTAATTTTAAGCAAGAAGTGCCCAAAATCTACTGAACTGTTGAGCTTTCCTAAGATTTTTTTGTGGATCTCCATCTAAACATTTACTACTTTCCCCTTGCTTTCTGTTTAGGGGTTTTTTCCTTTGTTTGTTTGTTTTGCTTTTTTTTTTTTTAATAGTATGTTTTGGAGTTTTGGTTTTGTTTGGGTTTTTTTTGCTGTTTTACTTTTTTACTTGGTTTGGCTTTGGTCTTAGTCTTTTTTTTTTTTTTTTAGCAATTTCCATGAATTTATTTAAACAAATCCCTAGTTCTTGTGATTTTTCCCCCCTAGTCTCATCTCTTTTTGTTGTCTCTTTTTAGTCAGATCCTTGCCATCGGCTTCCTTTCTCCTTTCCTTTGTTTCCTGTATACCTTATTGGCACAAACTGGTACTGGTTTGCCACAATGGGAACTGAAGAACTCCAAATAAATCCCAATTTTCCCCATATGTTTACTAGGAACAAATACACAGCTAACAAGTCATCCTATATTTCCCAGAAACATCAGCTGCACTGAGGCAGTGCTTTAGATTAATTCAGTTTATTGTTTCAGCGGGTTTACAAGTTTGCAGAATTTCACAGATTTCCACAGCGCCCAGCAAGAGTGGGGAATTGGTGATGTTTGTATGGATTTGCCTGTTCCCTGGTGATGGAGTGTGGGTAATCATCCTTTTCCAATATGCAAAAATTAAGAGCAAAAGCAGCCCAGTGCCTCCACTCTGTGATAATTGATGCTGGCTTTATGGATTATATTTTCTTTACTGAAGACCTTCTCGCTGAGCAAATTTGACAAATGAAAACACTCGCTGAGATTTTATTTCTCTGGCAATTTTCCGTGTTTTCTTCCACTAGCAATATCATATTTCTGTTTGTGAAAGGAAGAGTTATTGTTTATCCTCGTTATTTGCCTCTTAGAGCTGAAGTAAAAATAACTGATATTGAGGACACATTAAAATGGAAGCAGGTGGAAAAGAGCAGCTTCTAAAAAAAAGCCACGATTAGAGAAAATTTTACAAACTTGCTTGTGGAAAACTACAGCAAGTTACTCCAGAAGACAAATGATGATTTAACTTGCTGGCATATTTGGCTTTTTTTAAATCTCCCTGGACATCTTAAAGAGCTAAAACACACTTTTAAGAATTCCATTTGTTTGTGCTTCTCTGGTAAGCACCAAGTCCAGGTTGTGGTGGAAATGCAGAGCAGCAGGCAGCTCATTTTCCTGGGCATATTAAGCAGCTGAATATAGGATATATTGGAAAGCCTGAGTGACAACCTCTGTTTCCCAAGCTCCCTCTCTGGAAGATCACTCAGCCTCCAACTCTCTTTTCCTGTCAATCTTTAGGAAGCATGGTTCACGTGTGGCCCTTGGGAGATGGGTGAGCAGCACCAACAGGATTTATTCTGTCCGTGGGTACTTTGGGGTAGGGAAATAGCTGGGGTTTGCAGCCGAAGGCTGGAATCTGGGACATCCTTGTTGTGGACTTGCTGCTTGTGAGGGGGTACAACCAGAAGTATCTCATCTATTCCTTCTGGAAAAAAATCATCAAAGAGAATTGTCCATGGAATTGCCCACAACAAAGAGAAGAAATGCAGCGACTGCCTTTGCAAGATGACCTTCAGGACTTGCATTAATCATTCAGCTCCATGTGGCAAAGGAATATTCGTCATAAAAGAGCTGTCATTCATCCAAATGGCATTTTAGGCAGCAAATGAAACTGTGGGTGTGTCTACAACATCCATGGAATCCCAGAATCCCAAAATGGTTTGGGTTGGAAGGGACCTTGAAGCTCATCCAGTGCCACCTCCTGCCATGGGCAGGGACACCTTCCACCAACCCAGGGTGCTCCAAGCCCTGTCCAGCCTGGCCTTGGGCACTTCCAGGTGCCTTCTCCTTTGCCTGGGCTGCACAAACCAGTCTCAAGGTATGCTCTGGCCCCACAGGAATCTCCAGGGGGTTTTGCACAACTCCCACCTTTTCAGGAATGCACAAAGCAACAAATTGGATTTAGGTTTTAAGGTTTTGGAAAAAGAAAGAAGACAAACAGACACAAAGCTTTTCAGCCAGGCACGTGGCTCGGTGCCATGCACGGAAATGAGCTGGAATTAATCCCACTTCTCTGCAAGTCTCACACTAAAGGTGCCTCCAGATGCTCCTCACCGGGTAGGAATTCAGTATTTATAGGCAGGTAAATGAGAGAGATGTGTTTATACAAAAAGCAAATAAGGTGAGAACTGGGATAACCACACTACTTCAAAGGGAACAACCTGGACAATGTTTGTTTTTTTGTCAGAAGCAGAAGAAAGTGTCACTGTAAAATTTTGGTGAGGAGATGCACACCCACACCCCCACTTACAGCATCAACTGATGCTGATGTCATGAAATGTGGATGAAAAACATGATCTTTTTTTAAAGTCCAAGCTGTCTGCTGCAAAATCTGTTCTTATTCAATCTTCCTTTCCTTTTCTTCCTTGTTTGTTTGTAAAGTGATTGAAATGGTCGACACTGGAAATTTCCATCTCTCTCTTTCTATAAATAAAAAACTTCATTTAGTAGCTTTTTAATTGAAATTTTTAACTTATTCTAACAGCATTTACAGTAAATATAAAGATAAGCTTTGAAAAAGAATATTTGATTATTTCACTAGTGTAAAACAAAATTTATTTCTAACCTTAGATTTTAATCATGCAATGAAGAAATAGTTTTAGTAACAAATTCAGATACTGGCTCAGGCTCTGAAACATGATTTAAGGTGTGCTACAACACAACAGGGCATCTTTAATTGTCACTCTCTAACACTGCTAAGAAAAGTATGTTTGATGTCCTTTAAATGTTTCATAATTTTTTCTTTAAAAGAAAATAGATTTATTGGCATTCACTGGGGCCCAAGTTCCTCCATTAAGTATGTCTGGAGCTACTTGGAAATTCAGATGTAGTCACATCTCTTTTACGTTCTCTTTTCTTTAACTTCATTAAGCAACCTTAAAGCCACGGGACCAGACCTGGTATTGCTGATTTACAATTATCTCTTGAATTCCTTTTGTAACCCACACATGAACCAATCCACAGAAGAAGCAGCATTTTGTTAAAGGCAACCGAAAGACAAAGTAATTCCATATTTCTTCTTTTCATGCTTTTCTGTTTGAAACCCCATTGAAATATAATTGCCAATGTTTTTACCTTCTCTGTGCTTTAAAAAAAAATTTAACAAGAAAGTCTAATTAAAGCAAAAAGCTGCTGGTGATAAGAAAGAGAAAAGAAAGGATGACAACAATTCTTCTGTACTGTTAATAAAAGCATAATGCAGGAATCCCTGTGAGGGTGGTGAGGCCCTGGCACAGGGTGCCCAGAGAAGCTATGGCTGCCCCTGGATCCCTGGAAGTGTCCAAGGCCAGGTTGGACAGGGCTTGGAGCAACCTGGGATAGTGGGAGGTGTCCCTGCCCATGGCAGGGGGTGGAATTAAAAGATTTAAGTTCCCTTCTAACTCAGGCTATTCTATGATTCCTCTTTTGTTCCTATTAATTATAAAGAAATAAATTTCTATTTGAGTGAAATTACCTTTCCAACTGGGTTTCTTTTTTAGTACTTTTTTTTTGAATCTCAAAGTACTTCATAAGAAACAAAACAGTCTCCCTAGGATCTGTAAACTGGCCCATACAGGGGGATTTAACACTTTTGGAAGGATTGCTTGTGAAGGTGATGTGCATGAAGCAGTTGTCTCTCCCCGTGCTTGAACAATGGGATTGCTCTGGAGTCAGAGCAGGAAGGATGTTAAAAGCTGTGGGGATATTTGTTGATAAATTTGCAGGAGTTGCAGTTGGCTGTACCTCTTTCCTCCTCCACATCCTTCACTACAAATTCAGTGCTGAGTGACTCTCCCTCCCACCCCCTGTCAAAAACCCTCTGAGTGCTTGGTTTGAAAAACATAATATCTGAATTTTCTGTTGTAGCTGTTGCCAGGGTGTCTACACTCACACAGCACCAAATTTTCTCCAAGCTCTAAAGGTAGAGCTTGTGTTAGAAAATTGTCTTCCCCAGATTAGCGAGGTTGTTTCGAAACTTTGAAAAAAGATAATAAAAAAGCTCAATTGCTAATGCTTCTATTAGCCAAATACACAAAGCAAAGAATGTCTTAAGTTGTGTGCTTTGCTGGAAATTCCAAAAGTGATGGCTCTCCTGGGGCCTGTATAATTCATACAGCACTTTAACCTGTGATTAATTACAAAGGCAGCAGAAGCTTTGCTCCTTCCCACTTGTGCTTTCATCAACACTGAAAATCCTAAAGTAAATCTGGGCTAGGCTCTAAGAGACTCAAGTGACTTTCTGGGCTGATTAAAAAGCAGCCATCCTGCCCAGCCTTGGAACAGCGCTGGGGAAAACCGGGATCTCTGGGAGGGAAACATCTACCAGAGAACAACGCTGGAGAGAGCAAATTTTTTGTTGTGAGGGGAAAAGTGACACTGAAAGAGCGAAAAAAGGGTTCTGCACAAGTGCAAAGCTGCTACGTGGGAGAACAGGTAGGACTTTGGGGTGTGGGAATAGTGTTTTTTACAGAGGTTTGTGAACTTCTGATGTGCTCTGGGGGTGGAGAGAGGCAAATGGTGATAATGCCGTGGGAGCACCAGCTTCAGCTGAACCACTGCAGGCTGAATCACAAATTGGGGAGTTTGACCACGCAAAAAAGGCCTCTGGGCTGATGCTATTTGAAGTGCAAAACATCCTTGCTGAAGGTGAATGATCTCTGAGCAGAGGGTTGCTCTCACTGCAGCCTAGAAGTAAATGTTCCACAGAAAACCCAACAACATTATATGAACTTCTCCAGCATGTAATACTCCACTATTTTTGTGTTTATTTGTGTTCCAGAGGCTCTCACGAAGCTTCAAGGTTATTGGAATAAGTTGAGATGAAAGGGTAAGATAAAGAGGGGAGGAATAAGATTTCTTTCTGGATTTTTGTTTCGTTTGAGCCACTTTTGTTCTTTGTCAACCTATTTCAGCCAGGAGCTGGGTCAGCCTTGTATGGTGGAATGGTTTTCTGCAGATCACCAAAGTGGCTTCCTGCCTGGGCTTTGCTGTGGCTGTAGCTCAGGAACAGAAGAGAAAGGAAGTGGGACCACAAGATCCATCTTCTTGTGAGTGGAGAGGAGGCACATCCCAGTGTGGCGACTGAAAAGGAAAATATGGGTTTGTGGAAGGCAGCCAAGCTCTTCTTGGGAGAGCTGGGAAAAGCAGTCAGGAATAGCTCTGGGAGCCACAACTCCTTGAAGTGTCTTACCCAACACAGGATGTATTTGTGAAGGATTAGGATCACTGAGACCACACAAAAAGCTGTTTGCCATTACTTCCCCATCCCCACTTTCCTCCCCTCACAGATTCTACAAACTTCAGTGCTCTCAGCAAGAGGTGGGAGTGGAGAACTATTAGAGTTGTACTTTGGGGCTCGTTGCTGTCACTGTGGTGGTGGCACTGCCCCAGCTGTCGCTCCCTCCCCTGGTCCTGCACCTGCCCCGGGGCACAGCCGGGCACTTCTCCCTCCTTTCAGAGATATTCAGGGAGCTGCAAAAGGAAGTGAGACAACCCATATGAGCAAAATAAATCATAGAGATAAGGAAGTAAATGGTTCTGCCTTTCAGTTTTTGGAATTGCACAAGGAGAGGCAGCAGCTGGAGCTGAGCAGGGGAAGGGCAGAGCTGTAATCAAGATGCTCATTTTTCAGCAAGCCCCAGATGCAGATCAAGAAATGCAAAGTTTGTGCTGACGAGGAGACAAGGGCCTCAGTTCTCATCCAGCAGAGGGTAAATTAAAAAATAATTACGGAGAACAGCAATTTCTCTCAAAGTGTTCAATGCCTTTCATATTTACCCCAGAGTTATTTTCTTTCTGTAGATGAAATAGAAAGGTCTGGGAGTTGGTCTGGGGATATTTAATGCCTGTTTGTTTCTGTAACAGCCCTACCCTGCCCACAGGCCATGACCCTTCCAGCTGGCAAGCATGAACTGCTCTGGAAGAGGAGTTTTCCAGGTAGTATGGCTTAGGAGAGGCTGGGAAGAGGAGAAGCAAACTTGTAAAGGAGTGGAACTCCCAGGCAAGGAAACTCAGAAACAGCAAGGACAGATTTTGCTCATTTGGTATTTCCACGGATTGAGGGAATTCAGTTTTGGGGGAATGGACATGAACTATTTGCGCACCTAAGTGAATATTGAAGAAGTTTCTCAGGCTTGTCCTAGAAATATCCAAGCAGCCCCACTGCTGAATCATGGGTTCAGTTCAAAGTAAACATGAACTCAGTAAAGAAATCTGGGTCTTTGGCCTCTGACACTTTGGACAACCTCACATTAAATCTTGATGTCTCCCCTAAGCGATCTATTCTTTGTCTGTCCTAACCAGTAACTGAGATAGGTCTATAAAGAGCATGGATTTAAGGAGAAAGTGCAGGTTCTTGGCCAGTTAAGTGGTTTTTATTTTATATTTCCATTGCACTGTACATTACAGCATAGGCTGCTCTTCAGTATATCTTGGGAATGCAGAGAAAATATGAATAGCTTGGCTCGTAGATTTAAAAGCACGCAGAAAGCACTGGATCGTTCCGTGTGTGCTCCCAGCTCCTCTTTGAAATTATCCTCAGCATAAAACATGTATTTACATTCAGATCAGAAGTATCCACAAGAGGCATGCAGCTGTGGAATGTGTTACATATTGTAATTATAAAGATATATTTGTTCCCTTTTCCTGGGAATAGATTCTAGTATTGATTTGTTCTCACTTCTGCTCACCTCCACTGAGGCAGTGGGGGGGAAGGTGGATTTTATGGGAAACAACGTTAATTGCCTTATCTCTGGGGAAGAAATACAGTCATTGAAAACCTCACTTACCACTGGGTAACAATTCCTCCAAACAGACTTAGAATAATGATCCAAGCCACGTTCTTTCTTAATTAAGGCTATGGTTATAGATGGTTACTGGGATGCTTGGAACGTTTGGGGAAAAGAGAAAGCCTAGAAAGTTAAAGGGGAAAAAATATAATGTTGAGAACACATTTTTAAAATCAAATGAAAGCTGTAGCTTCTCTAAATTGTTTTGAGAATAGGAGTTTTCCAGCAGATTCAAAGCTATCTGATAAGAGAAAACCTGGACAAAAGCTTGAGTTTTACTTTTAATCCTTTGAAAAAAGAACCAACAAAGAGTCAAAAGACCAAAAAAGAACCAACTCAGTTCCCAGACCCCACAAAGAGATCTTTGTGGAACATTCTGACCCTCAGGCTTGGCTCTTGTTTTCCTGGACATCAATGGAGACAAACTCCACCGGAATGAGCAGATGAGGCCAGGGAGGCACACGAGGTGTGTCAGTCCAGGATTAGCTGCATGAACAGAGAGAATCTGTAGGCTTTGAACCTTCTTTTCACCTCTCCTAGAGGCAGTGTCCCAAAATTGCTCATGGGCTGGATTGCTTTGGAGGTGCTGCTTTGAAAAGCAGTAATGAGTGTGAAGAACTATTATGTCGGCTGTTTTTCTTGAGCTGCAGGGCTTTTTTATTTCTGAAATATGAGAGCCTCCAAAATTACTGCAGCGATATGGATATTGTTACTAGGAAGTTCTTCGTGGTTGATATAACCCTTCTATTCCAGTTTGTTTTAAGAATGGTTACAATATGCCCATTTCCAAAAAAAAATAGAGGCGAGGAAAAACAAACCCTGTGTTGCAGAGAACGTTGCATCAGATGAATAGATCCATTTTCTTGGCAGAATAACAACATTTTTCCTTCTTTGATATGGGGCAAATGGAACTGCTGAGCTGTGTTCTCCACTGAGATTAGAGATGTATTTGGAGCCCAGATCTCCCCTCTATCACAAGTTAATATTAACAAAGCCACAAAAGCCTCTCTGCTTTAAGCACTGCTACTACTGCTATTAAAGAGTGTTTCTACCTGAAAGTAGAACATGAATGGCTCTGGCTTGTCATCCACAAAGAAATATATTCAGCTCCTTTGCTGAAATGCTTCGATTCACGATGTTTGTTCTGCCGTGGTTTAGATGAAGACAGCACAAAGGTTCTCTCTCTTATACCCCCAAGAGGAACATCATCTCTCTCAACTTCCCTCTCATCTCAGCATCGACCCAAGCCAAGTGTTCTTCCTTTCCTCATTTTGGGTTTTCCAGGATTTTTTTTCTCCTTTTTTTTTTTTTTTCCCCCTTGCAATTATCATAGGCACCTTTTGGCCCAGATGGTCTAGCCTTGCATGAAAATTAGATTTTAATTAATCTCTCACAAAAATTTCTGCCTCGTGTGGATGATGTCACGTTCCCATTATCTAACCCTTAATAACTGATTATAGCCTAATTGAATGTACTAGAGGAAAAACGACAGGATGTCAGGATATAAAGTTCATTAAGGAAAATCAATTTGCAAGGCTTTAAATTGCATTAAGGGCTACCCTTTAAATCATCTAATGTATTTCTTCCTGGTTTGGGAAGGTAAATAGGCACATTGTGGAGAAATATGTGCAAGGAGAAGTGGTAGGTTTTGTGGGTAAATTAAATTGCAAATGACTGAAGATCAGACAACAATTCCATTATCAGTGACAAGCTGCCAAGGTACTCAAACAAATACTTTGCCAAGTGCCTTGTGTTTTCCATTTCTTTGTCATTTAGAAATAAATAAATCTTGCTTGGAGGCTGGACCGAGATGTCTCTCATGTTATTAAAAAAGCCAGCCGAGAAGGGTTAATGAATACCAACTCCATTACTTGCTCTCCAGGATGGATTTGGCAGCCCCTTTCCATACCAGACCGGATGTTTTCATCTTTTTCGAGTCTATAAACAGTGGAAGCTGCTCAGAGTCTTATTCCTGGCACCAGCAGCAGCTTGGATGCATTTCAATTCATGTCTTTTGTGCTCTGGAGTGAATCCATACCTTTGTGAATTGTTTAACAAAAGCAGGCAGTGAGAGAGAACCTCACCTCGGCAGGCAGCTCCTGGGGCTTGATTGAGGTTGTGGTGACACACTGGTGACAGCTGATGTCCCGTGGAACTGGGACACAACACCCACTGGGGTGTTCCTGTCAGGGGCTCAGGGTACCTGCACCTGCTCCTGGCCTCCTGGGTGCCCAGGGGAGGGAAATTTGGAGCAATTCCAAGAGGGAAAGTAAGGATCATGGCTGGACTCTGAGGGGTGGGACGGGTAAGGATGGTGACTGGACTCTGAGGGGTGGGGTGGGAAGGTAAGGAGGATAACTGGAGTCTGAGATGTGGAGAAGGAAGGTAGGGATGATAACTGGATCCTGAGGCATGGGGAAGGAGGATAAGGATGATAAGTGGACCCTGAGGTGTGGACCAGCCTGTGCTACCTTGCATGTACTGGTGTGGCCTGGCTGGTACTGGATGATCCCTTTCTCTTCATGACCTCTGTGCTTTAGTACCAGGCAAAAATAGGTTTGTTCAAAACCTAAATAAAGTTACAGGAAAACCCCACAGTATTACAAGGTAAATTCACTAAGATTCCATTCTGGAACAGAAGCTTTTCTCTCCAGCACCGAGGTTTCTTCTTGATGCTATTTTGGGCTGGATTTGGGGATCATAACAAGGGCTGGTCCATTTATTCACCTTCTCCTCTGGCCTTTGGCATTCACACATTCCCAGCACTGACAAAAGTCCCCCTCCTGTCCTTGATTTCTTTCCAGGCCAGGGACAGCAAGTCCTGTTGTGTTGACTGCAAAGCTACATGAAGAGATACCTCTCCAAAATAATTCCAGCATCATGGGCCTGAGCCAGTCTCATTCTACTCCTGGAATTCTTTGTCCAAGATCCAACTGCTCACCAGAATTCCACGTTCTTGCTTGGCCTCAGTGGGATGAGGAACCCAGATATCTCAGTATGCAAAAGCAGCCTCCTGTTTATTGTGATTCTCAGGAAAGATAATTAATTAGGACTTCAAAGGAAGGAGGTGGCATGTGTAGCATAAGCTTTAAGTCACATTTTGTCACCTCCCCAGAAGCTGTTTAAAGAGGGGTGAATTGGTACAGTGTGTCTTCCTCTTTGAGAGGGTTTATACAGAGGTTTTTAATTACTTTGGAGATTTCTTAAATGTAATTTTGTATGATGGCATCTGGTACAAACTGGATGCCTCGCTTTGATCTGCTGGGGAAGAGAGGGTGACAGTTTTCTTCAAATGAAGAGTAACATCAGCAGAAAAACAGAGAGGGAATTAACATATTGGAGCATCACTTTTCTTGTAATCATCACCCTATTAAATATGGAGGGGAGGATTTTGAAAATCAAGTTTGCATTTTGAACAACGTTACTGGGGCTGAGTTGCCCTCATTAACTATTTTGTATTAAATTTGATAAAAAACCTGATGCTGACAAGCACTGGAAATGCTTTTTTTTATCCTGTTTTTAATCATGTTAGATCACCTACTAAATATCTTTTAATATTTTAATGGGTCTCTCATTCATAGTAAAAAGAGGTGAATAAATTGAATGGAGAAAATAAAAATGCAAAAATCTCCTCATGCTTTTGCTCCTCGTAACGGTACCAGAATGAAATTTATGGTGCATCTGTGTTTTGCTTTACTTTCAATTTGCAACCATATTTTTGCATATTTGATGTGACTGGAAAAGTATGTTGCATATTTTTGCAAGGAATTTCCATTCCAGGTACTAAATTTTGGGCAGTTTTCTTCTAAATTTCACATGACTCTAAGGCCATTTAGGGCTCTTTTTTTTGCAGGATTTTATGACATTCCCAGTGTCTTCCCTGGGTGTAAATAAGATGCATCCAAATATACAGATGCTCATTTTTATGTCTTATCATCCCACGGATGAACTCCCAGTGAACGTTTTCATTCTGAATAGGTTCCATTTTGTTGGCTTTATTTTCTAACCTACATATTTGGGAATGTTAAAGAGGGAGAAGATACCTTTTATAATTCTTTTTGTTTATCGTGAAAACAGATAAAAATTCCTACAAATATTCATTGAAACCTTTCTTCCTTGAAGGCTTTTATTCCTAAGGGCTATAATATCTACGTTTTTTGTGCCAAAAACATCAGGTTAAATTTTTCCAGGGGGTTCACTAAATCCTTTCTTTCAGGAGGAAGTTGCTGTTTTTTCCAGGTGCTGATTCCATCCGAGACATCCGAAGAGAAGGGAAAGGCCAACGTCCTTGCATTTACAACTCTTCTCTCAGGTGGTTGAAGGGGGATTTTAAATGTGGTTACTCTGCTTAATTATGATTTTGTAGCGTTCTTTAATTGAGGATTTGGTGTGCTGCAGCATCTCCATCAGAAACGCCATCAAATTTGGGGTAAAGCTCTTCGGCCAACAATCCCAGTCTCTGTGCCACGTGCTGGGGCTTTGGCAGCTCATCTGAGTGAGTCAGGGAATCATTAAAGTTGGAAAAGACCTCAAGATCTTCAGGTCCAACCTCTGCCCAAATCCCCCACGCCCCCAGTAACCTGCAGCACTAAGTGACATCTCTACACATTTTATGGGCACTTCCAAGGATGGGGACTCCACCCCTGCCCTGGGGGGGCAGACAACCCTTTGAGTGAAGAAATGGCTTCTTTTTTGTTTCAAGAGTTCTCTAAGCCCTCCCCTTGACTTCGTTTGCATCAGGACAGCAGAGGAAAGCAGAAGGACCCAGCCGTGTGTGGTACAAAATAAACATCTCTTGCTCCCTCTCTGCTATGGTCGTACCCTTTTTTGTGTTGACAGAGGGGGTTTTGGAGGTGGGGAAAGACAACTACGAGCAGGAAATGGCACATCCTTGTGTCCTGTCCCTTGTGCACACCCCTGAGCCTGCAGGCTGCTGATAATTTGAAGGCACATTGGCATTGACAGCTTCCTCTTTCTTTCTGCACAGCTCAGCAGAATCCCTGTCACTTGAGGCAACTGTGAAAATATATAACCAGGCAGCCCAAGTTTCTCATTTTCATAAAAGCTGGGACACCTCTGGAAACTAATCTTAGCAAAACCATCATAATTATGGTTGACTTGCTCTTTGCAATTAGGAAATTTTGTCATGCAGGGATTGCTGCTTAGCATGACAAAAAGTCAGACAAATACAGAGCAGAGCTGCGGCAGGAAAGCAGTAAAAGTGGTAAGAAATGAGAGGGAAAGCAGGACTTTGTTAGGTTTGGGACAGCGAGAGGTGTGATAAGAAAATCCATTGTGTGTTTTCCATCCTGCTGGAAATCAGTGCAGTTTAGGCAGTGTAGTTGTGCTGCAGGGATGGCAGGGAAAGGGAGGCAATCTGATAAATGAAATGATGCATAATTCAGTGCTGCAAGGGCAGTGTAGGAAAACAGTATCATCTCCAGACAAATTAATCTGTCTTAGGTTTATGACTGTCTCAAGGCCGTTTGTTTCATTGTCAGTTCAGTCACAGGTAGAGATGTGATTATTATTTCAAATGGAAAGTTCTTTTCCAACAGCCATTTTCGGAAGCTGCTGTCTCAGAGCAGAGTCTCTTCCCTGAAGTAATGCTTTCATTTGGAAGTACAATAGCAACTGTCAGTTTTGCTTCCTTTTGTTTTATTTCCATCATCTGTGTGTTATCATTTCAGGAAGGAAATGTGTCTGTGAGCAGCCAGTGCCAGATGTCTGAACTTTCACTTGTCATTTGAGGTGCTGGCAGCACCACTCACCCACCCCAGTCACAACCAGCTGCTGAAGACAAGCTGCAGGAAGTTGGCTCTACTCACAATTTGCAACAACTTCATAAAACAGGGGGAAAGGAATATTGTGGCACTTTGCAGGAGACTGAGGCATGGAGAGGTTTGGTCCCCCACCCATAAACGTGTCAGGGATCTGTCGGAGACCCTTGTGCAGCTCTAGAGGTGTCTGTCTGCACACTGTGATTAAAGTCACTCAGCAAGGGCTGATGCAGCTGGGACTGGGGGCTTGAGCTCAATGGACTGGCCTGAAATCCCTGAATTTATGATATCCCATCTTTGGCAGCACCAAGGTTGACTCTAGATGCCACTAGAATGGATTAATGATAAATAATGAGTTTAATATAAGATATTTTACATGATAATGTGTATAATTATTATACATAATATAGTACTGTATTATGCAATAATAGATGTTAAATATAATATATGATAACACAATTATAAACCCCAAGTACCTGTTCAGCTTCTGGAGTGATTTCTGTTTTCTCTCCGTTTATAGAATCACAGAATGACAGAACAGTTTGGGTTGAAGGGACCTTCAATCCCACCCAGTCCTATCCCCTGCCATGGGCAGGGACACCTTCCACCAGAGCAGGCTGCTCCAAGCCCCATCCAAACTGGCCTTGGACACTGCCAGGGATGGGGCAGCCACAATGAGGGGCATTTCCCCAAATATAACTTTGATCCGGAGCTTCTTTTCCTTTAAGTCTGGCTAGGTTTTCTTTCCTAGACATGAACAACCTGCACAGAACAGGGCACTGAGCCCTGCCCAACCTGCAGCCTGTGACCTTTCCAGGTGGGTTTGGTTTTCCAGCTCAGCACACCTGGGCAGAAGGAGTTCAAATGTGAACAATGTCAAATGTTCAAATGTCTCCTCTGCATCCAGAGGAGATGGAGGGGGAAGAAAGAGTTGTTTCAGCCTTGGCAGTAGGGATTTCACGTATGAAAAAGGAAGGTGCAGCAGCTTCTGTTCTCTTTAGGACTAGACATGCGGGGAGCGTGTCCGTGGCTCTTATCCCTCAGGCTATCTGACAAAATTATGGATATTTCCTGTGCTGTGGTGGCACACTGAACATCCACACACCTCATTCATGTCTCATTGTTCACAAACAGGGTCATGGCCTTAACATCCAGGGACAAAAGACGTCCTTTTGAATTAGGTCAGCCCTTCTTCTGTGCTCTTTATTGAGTTCCTTGCCCATTACAAGAGAGTTTTTCTGGAAACAATAGAAGGCAGCAGATAAGGGAGCAGGCTACAACAGATAGGAGCACTTAGTTTCTGTCAGTAGACAAGCAGCTCCCTTCCTCCCTGATATAAAGCCTAAAAAACGAGAACGAAAGCACATTTTCATTCACCAAGTTCCTTCAGTGCTGGAGCTGATAAAATCTGAAACATTCATCCTGAGCCAGTAGCAATGGGAGAGGAGAAGGGGCTCTTTCTCAGTGGGTAGCAAACAAAGGGAAGAGGAAAAAGTCCCGACAGTGCCTAGTGAGGAGTAAACAGATTCGAATTTGGGGAAGAAAGGTCTTGGGAGCAATGCTGTGATTTAAATTTCATAGAATCCCAGAATGGTTTGGATTGCAAGGATCATTAAAGCTCATCCAGTGCCACCCCCTGCCATGGGCAGGAACACCTTCCACTAGCCCAGGTTGCTCCAACCTGGCCTTGGACACTTCCAGGGATCCTGGGGCAGCCACAGCTTCTCTGGGCACCCTGTGCCAGGGCCTCATCAGCCTCACAGAGAAGGGAAGAGGGGTAGGAATGTTCTCAAATTTTCCTTTTTTAAAAAAAAGAAAAAATTATATGTACTTCCCTCATCTTTCTGGAATATCTGCTGTAGGAAGTAAGCAAGTTTAAACAGCCTAATCAGTATGGGTAGGCCTGAAATTATCTATTTAATTAGGTTTTATGCTTTGAATCTGAAAATGTTGGTATTAATTTATAGTTAATTTTACAGAGCTGCCAGCAAAATACTCTGGGAAGGAACCAATAGCGTGTGTCACTCACTTATTTCAGTTTGGACCCAGAGCGTGCTTCAGGGCCCAGCTGAGGTTTATGGAAGGTTTGGGAGAAGAAACAGCACCGCATTTCTGGACTGGTGCAGGTGGGGAAAATTTCCTCTCTCAACAGTGGCTTATGGCTCCTTTCCCAGTGAAAACTGTGGTTAAAACTATTGGTTGAAAAATTTCTAAAGACAGTAGTTTTTTCTTTACAGAATATTTCATGTTAATAATCAAGGATTACTGCACACGTTCCATCTGTTTTGATGTTATCTTTTACAAACCCATAAAAAGAGAGATTTCCAGAATAACAATATTATTTTAAAAAAAGTAATAAAGAAATTGCTTGGTTTCTCACCGTATTATATTTATTTGGAGGAGCTGAAATTTTCTCATAATCATAACAAATCAATATTGCTCTTTTTGTGGCCATCAGGACTGAGTCTATATTTCTAAAGGTTTCATTTCTGAGAGCCCTGGAAATCCGACTTTGTTCTTTGTGCACTGACATATAAATAAATAAATATTGTGTATACATTTTTAACTTTTATTTGTTTCACAGGATAAGGCTCATAAAAATATCTCTTACTCCACTTGCTAATATCCAAAGNTGAAATCCCTGAATTTATGATATCCCATCTTTGGCAGCACCAAGGTTGACTCTAGATGCCACTAGAATGGATTAATGATAAATAATGAGTTTAATATAAGATATTTTACATGATAATGTGTATAATTATTATACATAATATAGTACTGTATTATGCAATAATAGATGTTAAATATAATATATGATAACACAATTATAAACCCCAAGTACCTGTTCAGCTTCTGGAGTGATTTCTGTTTTCTCTCCGTTTATAGAATCACAGAATGACAGAACAGTTTGGGTTGAAGGGACCTTCAATCCCACCCAGTCCTATCCCCTGCCATGGGCAGGGACACCTTCCACCAGAGCAGGCTGCTCCAAGCCCCATCCAAACTGGCCTTGGACACTGCCAGGGATGGGGCAGCCACAATGAGGGGCATTTCCCCAAATATAACTTTGATCCGGAGCTTCTTTTCCTTTAAGTCTGGCTAGGTTTTCTTTCCTAGACATGAACAACCTGCACAGAACAGGGCACTGAGCCCTGCCCAACCTGCAGCCTGTGACCTTTCCAGGTGGGTTTGGTTTTCCAGCTCAGCACACCTGGGCAGAAGGAGTTCAAATGTGAACAATGTCAAATGTTCAAATGTCTCCTCTGCATCCAGAGGAGATGGAGGGGGAAGAAAGAGTTGTTTCAGCCTTGGCAGTAGGGATTTCACGTATGAAAAAGGAAGGTGCAGCAGCTTCTGTTCTCTTTAGGACTAGACATGCGGGGAGCGTGTCCGTGGCTCTTATCCCTCAGGCTATCTGACAAAATTATGGATATTTCCTGTGCTGTGGTGGCACACTGAACATCCACACACCTCATTCATGTCTCATTGTTCACAAACAGGGTCATGGCCTTAACATCCAGGGACAAAAGACGTCCTTTTGAATTAGGTCAGCCCTTCTTCTGTGCTCTTTATTGAGTTCCTTGCCCATTACAAGAGAGTTTTTCTGGAAACAATAGAAGGCAGCAGATAAGGGAGCAGGCTACAACAGATAGGAGCACTTAGTTTCTGTCAGTAGACAAGCAGCTCCCTTCCTCCCTGATATAAAGCCTAAAAAACGAGAACGAAAGCACATTTTCATTCACCAAGTTCCTTCAGTGCTGGAGCTGATAAAATCTGAAACATTCATCCTGAGCCAGTAGCAATGGGAGAGGAGAAGGGGCTCTTTCTCAGTGGGTAGCAAACAAAGGGAAGAGGAAAAAGTCCCGACAGTGCCTAGTGAGGAGTAAACAGATTCGAATTTGGGGAAGAAAGGTCTTGGGAGCAATGCTGTGATTTAAATTTCATAGAATCCCAGAATGGTTTGGATTGCAAGGATCATTAAAGCTCATCCAGTGCCACCCCCTGCCATGGGCAGGAACACCTTCCACTAGCCCAGGTTGCTCCAACCTGGCCTTGGACACTTCCAGGGATCCTGGGGCAGCCACAGCTTCTCTGGGCACCCTGTGCCAGGGCCTCATCAGCCTCACAGAGAAGGGAAGAGGGGTAGGAATGTTCTCAAATTTTCCTTTTTTAAAAAAAAGAAAAAATTATATGTACTTCCCTCATCTTTCTGGAATATCTGCTGTAGGAAGTAAGCAAGTTTAAACAGCCTAATCAGTATGGGTAGGCCTGAAATTATCTATTTAATTAGGTTTTATGCTTTGAATCTGAAAATGTTGGTATTAATTTATAGTTAATTTTACAGAGCTGCCAGCAAAATACTCTGGGAAGGAACCAATAGCGTGTGTCACTCACTTATTTCAGTTTGGACCCAGAGCGTGCTTCAGGGCCCAGCTGAGGTTTATGGAAGGTTTGGGAGAAGAAACAGCACCGCATTTCTGGACTGGTGCAGGTGGGGAAAATTTCCTCTCTCAACAGTGGCTTATGGCTCCTTTCCCAGTGAAAACTGTGGTTAAAACTATTGGTTGAAAAATTTCTAAAGACAGTAGTTTTTTCTTTACAGAATATTTCATGTTAATAATCAAGGATTACTGCACACGTTCCATCTGTTTTGATGTTATCTTTTACAAACCCATAAAAAGAGAGATTTCCAGAATAACAATATTATTTTAAAAAAAGTAATAAAGAAATTGCTTGGTTTCTCACCGTATTATATTTATTTGGAGGAGCTGAAATTTTCTCATAATCATAACAAATCAATATTGCTCTTTTTGTGGCCATCAGGACTGAGTCTATATTTCTAAAGGTTTCATTTCTGAGAGCCCTGGAAATCCGACTTTGTTCTTTGTGCACTGACATATAAATAAATAAATATTGTGTATACATTTTTAACTTTTATTTGTTTCACAGGATAAGGCTCATAAAAATATCTCTTACTCCACTTGCTAATATCCAAAGTAGGTGAAGAAGCATTAAGACAGAGCACATAAACACAGCAGAAATGTAAATGAAAGAATTCTGGGAAAAAGTGCTGCCTGAAGACATCCCCACCACACAGTGATATATATTTCCTCAAAAAGAACTTGAAGATCTTTTTCTCTGCCTCCTGCACATTATAAAACACTCAGGGAAATATAGATGAAGTCCTGGAATGCATTTAGATCATTATTTGCAGTGACAACAATGCAATTCTCTGAACAGTGTGCATGTCATATATACAGAGGCAGTGGAATAAATAAGGCATCTATTGCATTAGAAAAAAACTACATGTCATGATTCAGGGGCTTGGGAGAATAATGGGGACAGGGAGAAATCCCCTCAAAGAGATTATGAGAGTAATTGAATTGATTGATTGAATGGAATTGACGCTGCGAATGGTTGGTGAAGATTCGGTGAATAATTGCAGGCAATAATTTTGTTTTCTGCAGTGTAATACAGTGTTACACAAGTATTTCAACAATGGGGTAAACAAATCTTGACAAGCCATTGCCCTCGGTGAAGTGCCACTGTCAGGGCAAAGTCTCTGCTTGGTGCAGGGCTCACAGAAACACTGAATAGTCCCTTTGAACTCTGATGAGTCGTGGAATCATCCAGTGCCACCCCCTGCCAGGGCAGGGACACCTTCCACTAGCCCAGGGTGCTCCAAGCCCCGTCCAGCCTGGCCTTGGACACTTCCAGGGATCCAGGGGCAGCCACAGTTTAACTTCAGAGTCTGAGAAGGTTATGCCATTTCCAAGAACCTGCTGATGGCTGGGTTTGTTTTCACTCTTAAAGACATTAAGACACACATTATTGAAGGTAATATTTCTAAAAGGAGTGCATAAGGAACAGAAACATTTTTGCTTGTGCCAGCTTGGCTGAAGAAAAGCCCTTAAGTGTAAGATGCCCGTGAAAAGACATTGGGGCATAACAACAAACTCCAGTGATCATAGAGCAGAGAGGTGCTCATGGCATCAGGATGTTCCTGAGTCAGTGGAGAAGTGACAAGGCCAAATCTCACTGCACTGACCATTCCTGTTGTCCTTTATCAGCTGTGGAAGAGACAGGAATGGAAAGCTGCAATTTTCAGGTTGGAAGCGGCTATGGAAGCTCAGAACTTCATGTCCATTTTAAAAAGGAGAAGGGCTGGGAAAACAGGAAGCAAAGTCATTAAAAAGGATACAGTAACTGCCATGCTCCTTGTCTGCATGCCTGGGGGTCATTAGGTCTGTGCTAATCATTAGGACTAAGGTTAATTAGACAGCACTAATGATGCTGTCTATGGGATCAGTGAGCTGAGGGGAAGAATGTTCTTTAGATTGCACTTGAGGACTGGATTAAGGATTGATCCACCCCAAAAATCTGTATCTACAGCATTTGGGCCATTTGGACTCTTCTACCTACAGCACTTCTGGTGGTTCTGCCAAAGTCTGCAGCACCAACAGCCTGGGATCAGCCGAGTCTCATGGCACAAACCAGAACGAACAAACCCCCAATTCAATGGCAATCAAAAACCATTCAGCATCAAACCTTTACAAGCAGCAATTTGTTGAATTCCATGTCTGTCATGCTGGAAACAGCTCGCTCTGATTGAATTAATTTTTTGGGGATGTGATTAGGAGTCACTGACATGAAATCAAGTGTGATAAATATCAGTAATTGGATGTTGGATCAGTTTTCCTCGGACGGCTTAATTCCATTCACTCTGATTTGAAGACCTCACCCTTAATAATGTTTTGTCTGTGTTTCTTTATAAATTGTGTTTTCACCAATCTTGATATTTAAAAAATCCCCTTTGTAATAAAGTGCCTCAGAAATCCTGGATGCTTTACAGTTTTTGTCTGGCCTACTTTGGAGATTAGTTTAATTTAGGTGATATTTGATTTCCCTGCTGCTGGTGGTGTGATTTTTTTGTTTTTCTTCAGTTTCCCTTTTTTTCTGCTTCTTGTGGAGATTAGCTTTCTATAAACATGTTATCCATAACATAAATCAAAGAAGCTGGAAATAGTAATGTAGTATGGTCATGTATATTCATGCTTGTTTGATGAAGGAAAGACATTAACATATTTCTAGATTCTCTGTCATTCCCTTCAATTTTTTTTCTGTAAAAAAGAGAAAGAAGGAAAATGTTCCAGTAAATTCACATATTTAGGAGAGTAAAATTATCAAAACAGGTAGGGCAATAAGTATCCTATTCTCTCTAATTTGGTGATTTGTGAATTAGTGAGAAAAAAGCAGGTTTTTCCTCGGTTCTGTCAATCAGTGGTGACGCAGACTTTACTCTTCTAATTAAGCGCAGTTTTTCCTTGTCCCCTTTACATAGGGAATTTAAGTGCTTTGGAAATCACCACCAGCAGCACTTTGGGAAGCAGGAACACCTCAGGTGCTGCAAGGAGAGCTCACTGCAGCTCTGCACCCCCTGTCAGGTACATTTTAGTCCTTCCAGCCATCTCCTGCCAGTGTAATTCCTGTCGAGTTCCTTATCTGCTGCTTTGGATTATAGCTGAGACATCCCTTCCTGCAAGCTCTGGGCCATCCAGGAGAGTTATCCAGGAGAGGGGAAGGGCGGAATCTTACCTGGAGAATTCAGTGCTCATCCTACCCTGGGCTCTTTCATGGTTTTTATACTTAACAGTCGCACCAGAGATAAATCTCTCATGGTGCTACACCCTCTGTTCTCTTACAAGGTGACAGAATTACTGCTCAGTAAATCAGGTAAAGTCTTCCTTAATCTAAAATTAGGGTAATTCTTCCTTTCTTTACAAAATCTCAGTCATTCTGATCAAGCTGATGAAGGTGCCTGGAGAGCCCAAGTTCTCCCTCACGCCTGGAGATCTCATGTGAGCTGTCCCAGAGCTTTCCCTCGGTCAGGAGATCCCAATTCCTGCATCCATCAGAGTTCCACACAGGCCTGTCTGTACACTGAGCCTTCCACATACCCTGTACTGGGATGCTGGGCTGTGCAAGGCAAGGTCAGCACCTCTGACAGGCTGGATTTACTGTTCCTGCATGGAAAAATGCCAGTTCAGGCTTGTTAGGGCTCCTGAGGGGTCCCACTGGAGAGGGGGTGAAAGGGGTTTCACTGGATGTGAATGTTGAAATGGCTTCAATGATTGCTGAAATCTTTGGTTTATTTATTACTGAAGCTAAATCAACAAATCTCAGCAGACCACCTTTGAGCTACATAAAACCATAGCTTCTTCTCTCCTTTAAATATTTTATACTTAAAACAGATGAAACTGATTTTTTGCAGTAGCTTTGGCTCTGTCTGAGGTGGAGCAGACCAAAGGTGAGATTTTCTGTCCATGGGATATCTGTGATTCTACAAAAAAGGGGGGAGAGGTTATTCCTGCACTTGTGAATGGAAAATTGGAGTTTTGAAAGTTTCCCAAAGAGGGGAAAAAAGGAGAAAAAGATAAAAGAAGCTTGGCAATAGTAATGAAATTGTAAAGCCTGCAGTGAGCTGGAGGCTGTGCACAGGTTCTGGGGGTCCCCTACTCAGTCCATCTCTGTTCTGTCATCGTCCCCAGCCCAGGGCAGCAGCCAGGACACCCAGGACAGGAGACTTTGGATTCTGCTCCAGCATCAGCCATACCTTCAGACCTCGAGAATGTGCCAGGAGCTCTCCAGGTTTCTGCAAGCTCAAGAGGTAGGAGGGAAGCCCTGATTAACCCAAGGTTCCTTTGCAAGGCTTTCATCACTGCCTTGTTGAACAAGATAAGCGAAGTGAGACTTAGCACTGCAAGCTTAGATAAGCCTGAAGAAAGGAAAAACTGACAATTACCAGTTTGATCTAATAATGCAGTAATGTGAGAAACTGAATGTAATACACAGGAAAACAATATGAGGCAATGGTGATACTATAATTAAGGAAATAACTTAATACATACATGTTTAATTAAATCCCCCATTTATCTGAGAACACTCTCTCTGTTTTGAACAGCAATTTGAAATCACTAAAGCTGGAGCTGAACAATATAATTTTCATTTAATACTAATCTTGGACCAGCACATTGAAGACATTCATTCAGCACAGTGGAAATTAGATTTTCAGGGAACTGTATCAGGGGTTGTCTCTTGGATCCCAAACTGTGAAATCGTGGATCATGGAAGCCCAGCACATAATTACCCTGGTTGCATAATGCAGTGTCCTGACTCTGGAATAATATTGTAAGGGTTGCTATTCGTAATCTCTACAGCTTTGAAAAAACCCCAATTTCATTCAAGGCAGAATTTGGAATTGTCAAATTAAATTTTAAAATATGTTCGCTTTGAATAAAATCATAGCGAATAAGTTGCTCTGTGTTTCCTTTGATGTTCTATACAGTTTATTTATAGACAGTTGGAAAAATAGTATAGTAATGAAAAATTAATGCTTCACTTTCCCCTTCCCTTTCCCCTTCCCCTTCCCTTTCCCCTTCCCCTTCCCTTTCCCCTTCCTCCTTTCCCCTTTTCCCCTTTTCCCCTTTTCCTTTTCCATTTCCTTTTCCTTTTCCTTTTCCTTTTCCTTTTCCTTTTCCTTTTCCTTTTCCTTTTCCTTTTCCTTTTCCTTTTCCTTTTCCTTTTCCTTTTCCTTTTCCTTTTCCCTTTTCCCTTTTTGTTCGTGTGGGATTTTTATGTGGTTGGTTGGTTGTTGTGGACTTTTTCCCTCCATAACAAAATATCATGGAAAGCCACATGTATTTTACCAAATGCTTCCAGAACCAAGGGCCAAATAAAATTTATCCATGAAAATGCAGATAATAGGAAAAAATGAAAATTACAATTTCAGAGTGCAACAGGGTGTGAAACAAAGCTGGATTTGTGGAATGATGTTTTCCAAGGCATTTCTGATCAGTTCCAAGAACAGCTTGGGGCTTAATCGCTTAATTATCTCATCACATTCATTCTTTTCATACTTTCACTGATATTTTTCCCTTTGTTTCTGTTTTAATTTTGCAAGAATTAGAAAAAGGCTTATGGAATTAAAAACTTGGCTTCAGTTCTCACAGAAGCTTCTAGAATGTGATGTTTTTCCTTTGGAAGTCATCAAGCTTGACCTCAGCTTTCTTACCAGAACTCTTAATCCACTTACTGGAAAGAATGAGACATTTCACTGGCTTTTCTTTTATTGGAGTTTCCACATGTCCCCTCTTGTTGTCTCAGCTGGGCACTTAAGCTGCTTCCCAGGAAGTTGTAAATGTCATTTGTCAGTGTTGCTTTCGGATACTCAGGTTTTTGATAGCCTCAGTTATTTGGAAGGTATGGACCTTCCAGAGCGTGGTGGTGGAGCTGATGGAAATATGGATTGGGTTGAGCTGGGAGGGGCCTTAAGGCCCATCAATTCCACCCCTGCCACGGGCAGGGACACCTTCCACTACCCCAGGTGGCTCCAAACCCTGTCCAACCTGGCCTTGGACACTTCCAGGGTTCATTCTTCCACCTTGTTCCTTCGTTGTTCCAGCTTGTTCTTCCCACTGTGGGAATTTTGAATTAAATATATCATAGCAGGCTTCCGTGTGTTTATATCATCAAAAATGTAAATGAGAGGTGGAAGTGCTGCTGCTGGTGGTGGTCCTGGTGAACGAGTATTCCAAAGTGCCAGACTGAGAAGGAGGAAACGCCTTTCTGCACGTGGGAAACTCCTCTGAGTTGTGAAAACAGGAATTCCTACCATAGTGAGTGGTTGGGTAGCAAAGTCATCAGATCCAGTGAAAAGTCAGGAATAACTGGGGATCCAGCTGGAGCCCTGCCAGTGCTTTTTGGGAAGGCTTTGAGGCATTGCAGAAGTCTCTGCTTTGGATGATTAACTGTGTCTTGGACAAGGTAATCCCTCCAAGGGCTGTCTCCTTGATTTCCAGGACACAGCAGGGAGTTTCTTCCTCAAACTGAGAGATATTTTGGAGCAGTTTGCCACTCCCATTGATTTATGGGAACAGAACAGAGCCTTGGTAAAAATGGTGGGAAAATGCACACAAATTGCTGTAATTTGGGCTTCTCATTTATACAAAAATTATTTTCCATATGAAAAAGGAACTGGAGATTTAATAATCTGTGCTTTAACAGACCTGAGGCATCCAGGGAAGGAACTGTACATGTTTTGCCCTCTGCTGTGCCATGAAAATAAAATGTATGGAAGCTGAATGCTTTGGTGCTGGAAGCCTCATGGAGACAATGTGGGTCTTGCTTATATTTAAAGCTGATCACTGTTTTTTTTTTTTTTGTGTTAGAAACTGAAACTTTAAAAAGAGGCTTCTTTTGATGAATTTCCTGTTCTGTGTTCAGGTTTCTTCAATGTGTTCAACAAATTCTTTCAAGATGTAAACCCAATTCTTTGTGGAAAGCAATAAGAAAAATAAAACATAGTACGAACAAAATCTTTTTAATTTGGTTGAAATTAAATGTTTCAGGGGATCAAATAAAACCTGGGGGAAATTTAAGTCTGAAATATCTCAACTTCTGCCTTTTGTCCCAATTCAGGGTAGATTTTCCTCCCAAAGTTCTTGTAGAGCTTGTGATGTGTTTTTGCCATGCTCTGTTTAATAATGTTCTAACCTCAGATGCTCCCCAGATTAAATGATTGTTTCAGAGGATTTGTAGAGGGAGCAGCAGATGTTCTAAATTCTATTTCTTTGGAAACGCCATTATTTCCTTGTCATCTTGGCAACTGGTTCTTTATTAGCTTCTCTCTCTTTCCCTAAACAAGCCCAACAGACCTGAGCCCCCAGCATTTTTGTGACCAGAAAAATCCCACCCCACTTGAGGCCTCACCACAGAATGGGAAAAGGCTCCATTCGGAGGAGATTTTCTACTGAGTTCTCATTAAATTTCATGGTAGGATTCCAGTTAGTTTTCAGCTGGGGCTCAAAGATCTTCTGTAGCTGCTGAAACCTCAGGGAGATAAAACCTCCCTGCTCCCCCAGCACGGCCAGCCCGGGCCTGGTTCTTGTTGAAAATCTGCTGCATCTGTTCTTATGAAGCTGAGAATTTTCAAAATGTTTGGTGCCAACTGTAGGTCCTTCTTTTTGCTCTATAACATCAGGTGGGGCTGATGAAATACAATTATTGGGGTGGTTCTGATGAGGAAAGTCCTGCACGTGTCTGTATTTGAATGAAATTAACTGAATTTTATTTTACTTTTATTTAAAAGAAAACACTATTTTTTCTTATCGACTGTGTATTTTAAAACACCACAGTGAGTGAGGTGGTAAAATCTTTGGGAAGTATGTGATCTAAATGACTGGCATGTGTGAAAACAGATTTTCTGTAAAAAAATTAATTTATTTAAATCAACCTGTGCAACCAAAGTCATGCACATCACTGGGAGCATAATACCCATGAAATCACTGCTCACCACAACCAGAACAACACAGGGACCTCAAGGCTCCTGATTCCCTGTGCATGTGGAGCATTTCAGGGACAGAATTAGGGATGGGAGAAGAGCAAAACAGCTGAAAAAAACTTGGCTGATTTTCCATCTTGAGCGGCTTTTCCAGCCGTGATAAAATAATGCAAATTTAAATGTGTCCTATTTTGCATCAAGCTGATAACTTTACTATCAGCTTTCATATTCTTTAGTCTTTGATTACTTCTCCTAGGTGCTAGTTATTATATCTTAGAATCCCAGAATCCCAGAATGGTTTAGGATAGCCGGGACCTTAAAGATCATTTAAATCCACCCCCTGCCATGGGCAGGGACAACTTCCACTGTCCCAGGGTGCTCCAAGCCCCATCCAGCCTGGCCTTGGACCCTTCCAGGGATCCAGGGGCAGCCACAGCTTCTCTGGGCACCCTGTGCCAGGGCCTCCCCCCCCTCACAGGGAACAATTCCTTCCAAATATCCCCTCTAACCCTGCCCTGTGGCAGTGGGAAGCCATTCCCTGTGTCCTGTCACTCCAGGCCCTTGTAAAAAGTCTCTCATCCATGTCCATGGGGTTTCTAACAATTGAAGTGTCCAAGCATGAGGAGACCGTACCAATTTAGCCAACTGGTATTTTAAACAAAATTAGTTATATCAATGTGCCTTTCCATTTATTTCTAGTTTAATCGTTGTCTCTAACAGTGGTTAGAACTTAGTGATGGGTAACTGCAAGAGGTGAAATGTCCCAAGAACAACTTCTCTGGGAATTACCCAGGAGAACAACAGGATTTCTGTTCATGAGGCTGAAACAGCATCAAGAAATTGCTTGTTTATTGCAAATCTTGTTTAGATTGTTAGCAGGCCCCTCACAGCTGAAATTCAGACTCTTATCTCTTGCGTGTTTTTTGTTTTCTTTTTAACCTTTTAGGATAATATATTTTAAAAAACCTCTAACTCTGAAAAAAAATCACATTTTGGGAGTAAAGCCTTCCTGATATGAGGGCACTTTTGTAAAGCATCTCTGATTGGAACAAGCTGAGCCCTGTAAAACAACTTCAAGAGAGTCTGGGCACCAAAATAACTCTTTTACATCATGAAACGTGGACCCAGCAGAGATATTTAGCTCTGCAGCACTACCCACAGCCAGCCAGCACCTCAGATAATTGCTTGCAAGGCTCTATCCATAAGGGAATTCGATTTTATCACTTCTTTCCTTGCTAACATCCCCCTCTGCTTCAAAGTTGCTAACCACCATTTCATCTCAGATTGTCAAACTAATTAATGTAATTAAGTTAAACTCAGGCTGCCACCTACAGCTGTAGGTGGCAAAGCCATTTTTAAGGAGTTTGCACGTTTGGTCCACCACAGCTGAGGCAACATTTCCTAAAATATCATTGGCATCTTCCCTTGGAGGAGGAAAAGCCAGGGTGAGCTTCTTGTGCTGGAGCTCTGCTGAAGGACAGCACCTCTTGTGTGCCTCTCACTCTGATTTTGGGCAAAGGAGGCACATCAGGCTTGGGATGAAGGCGATGGTCAGCTCTGAGCTTTCCCTGCTGGCTAAAATGTCTTGGGAAGGAAAGGGAAGGACAGGGGTGCCCAGGAGCTCTGAGGGCCAGAGCCCTTTGAGGGATTGGGTGCCTGGAGCCCCTCTCAGCTGGGAAAGGCACAGGGACATCACCTCCCCTCAGCCTCTTCCAGAAGAGGACATGGGATCACTGCTCTAACCCTCTCCCCACCAGGGAGTGGACAGCACGGATATCAGGATGCTTTACAGCAGCACTGGCGGGACATCGGGGTGCACAGGAAACTGCAGTTTTGAGGGCAGTGATATCACTAGAATGGGGTGGTCTTTGTGTCCAGAGCAGTCGGGGGGCCCAGGTGATGGAGAACTCACAGTGTTCCCCAGTTTTCTTTCACTTGCATTTAACCTATAAAAATGCTCTCCTCTCCAGCTGTATACTTTGGTATAAAATGGTAAAAAAGAAGTTTAACAGCCTTCTGCAGTTTCTGTTGCCTTCCCATCTGTCAAGGCTTTCTTTTATATGGAGCTTGCTGGCTTATATGAGTCACCGGGGAGGCTCTGCCTTGATTTACACTGCAGTGTCATAAAGCAGGGTGTGCTCAATCCAATGCTAATAAAAGCTAATGATACAAGTAGAACAATAGAAGGTGGGACAATGCTAATGTTTTACCTTTCTGAGAACATAGGAATAAACCTTCCTCGAGTTTTCTACCTCTCAGTGTGGGCTTCCTCCCATCATCTCAAGGTTACATTTACATGTTTTTAAATGGTTTGGTATTTGTGCTGAATTCCTCACCACAGAGGAGGACAGTGGTGCATGTGTGTTTTTTAATCAGTGATTGATTTGTTCTCTATGAAACTTTTCAATTGTTCTAGCCACAAAGAAAACCCTCACTTCCGTGGAAATCATTCCTGGGTTTTGGTGGCTGAAAATCTAGTCATCTGTCTTCCTGATTTTAGGATTTAAAACCAAAATGCTGTGCTTTGTCCACAGGAAAATGAGGCAAGGAAGTTCCATCCTGCAGCTGGGAGTAATTCTCAGCTCCTGCCTGTTGGTACAGTGCTGCACAGACATCCTTCACTTACTGGGTCTGGCAGGGGAGAAGCTTAGCAGAATTTCAGGTGTCAAGCACAATTAGGTGTTAATTAAAATGATCCATTTGCCTGTCCCCCAAGGTCCCCTGCTGCAGTTCAATGACAACATGCAATAAAAATATCGGGGCACGTTTATTTTCCAGCTGTCCCTGTGACAGGGCAGGTGCATTCCTGGTTGATCAGTGGGAGACTGCGACACATCTCCTGTGACACGGGGGAAATCTTGTGACTCCCCTTCTCCTAATTCACTTTTTCTTGGGTGTCTTGTCCTGGGTGTTGAGAGATTCTGCTGTAGGAGTTCACAATGTACAGAATCCATGAGTAGTCAGCATTGCACACGTAGTATCTAATTGCCATGTAATTAGGCTGATTTTTCATTACCCCCACAGTAGGGAAATGTTGGCCTCTGTTGCTTTTCAGAATGAGCCAATGCTTGTCTTCTTGTCTTATTCTTTGCTTTCATTCTTTTCCTTAAGGTTTAAAAACTTTTCAAAAAAGTTTTAAACCCTCTAAATATGAGTATTTTTCTCCTGAGTCGCTAAGCATTGCCATTTGAAATATTTCTTTCCTATATTTTGATTTTTCTTATCTTGTGTGGCATGAATTCTGATATATTCGCACAGCTTAAAATCCCACTGTGCCCACAGCCAACATGAATTTTGGGTCCTGGACAGCCGAACTGCTGGGATGAAAGTTCCATTTTCATTTTTCCTTGTTTTAAGCCACAGTAAATCCCTGTTACTGCTATTAGGAAGGAGATTAGGAAAGAAAGGACGTTTTACTTGTGTACTGTCAGGAGTATGCACAAAGTCTGTGTGCAAGGAGTTGGGGAACAAGTTGTGACCTTTCCCATCGTTGTCTCTGCAGGGTATAACTTGTATTTAGGAGTAGGAAATGATCAGTTCCTGCCCAAAGCCATAAGAGAAATATTCCTATCTTTCCCACTGGGATTCAAAGCCCGGGAGCAGAACAACAACCATGTGACTTATGTGAATAATCATAATTAGCTGCTCCAGCTGGAGGGTGGGTTGCTTGGTACTGATGGGTGACAGTTTTTTGTCCTTGGGTCAAAGAAAAGGAGAAAAAGTTGTTCATGAAGGAAAAAAATAAAAGGAAAATAAAAAGTGTTACAAAACATTAAAGAAAGTAGAGTTCGAGCTGGCTTAAATCTGCTTGGTGATATTACAAGCTGAATATTAAGCTAAATTCAGCACACAAACGTATGTTCACCCAGTTTTTTGGTGGGATGAGAGTAGTGGAAGAATGGGAATGACAAAATAAGTTTTCCATGACTACTGCCTGTTTTTATTTTGTCTCCTAAACTCTGTATGTCTCATTTTCTTCCACCTTGAGCACTCCCTTCCAATCTCCCACTCGTTTTCTCACACTGGCACCTTAGTATTGTCCAGGAGTTTGTTTTCCAGTCCTACCCTGCTTCCACCCCCTCCCGGCCTGTGTGTCATTGGATGATTCACCCACTTCTGCGGTGCCACGTTCCCCCTGCATCCTGATGCATCTCACTTTGCATCTCCAGCTCTAATTCTGTGTCACAGCTGATCCATCACCATTAATCCAAGCCCATAAATTAATTAAAGATCCATTTTACTCTCAGCTGGCTCTCCTCCATTCTGCATCCCTGGGTCCTTCCTCTCCAGCCACGCTGGGGGCTTGGCTCGTGAGGTTCTTGTGTTCTTCACCCCATTCCTCTCCCTTTCCACTGGGATTTCTCCATTCCCAACTACCCATTCCTGAGCTAAACCTTCTCCATGACTTTTTATGAATTTTGTGTCAAGTAGGGATCTTATTTGGAGCAGACATTCAAGTCCCTGTTGGCACAGAAAATAAAATGGGGAGCATTGAATCCCAGCAGATGGGAGATGTTGTGGCGGTGCAAGACAGGCTGAAAACTCTAGTTTTGGGGACAATGACTTAGACGTTCAGAACTGTGACAAAGCTGAAGCAATTGATGCCATTGTGGATCCCAGTCCTGTGGATTTTGGAGCTGATGAGATTTGCTGTTTCAAAGTTGTGATGTTAGAGACAAATCAAATGTCAGAGAAAGGAAGGAAACTGGGAATTTTTGTGTGGGACATTCAAGGGGGGGCAGAGTTGCCAGAGTCGCTCTCTTGTGCCTTCAGTGCTCCTTTCCACCTGGGAATGCAGTTTTACACCAGGATTACCAGATGTGAGATGGAATGCATCACAAATAAGTGAATTTTCCTTGCTGTCAGCCTGGCGTTGAGGTGGTAAATGCTGGCAGAAGAGAAGACAGAAAAAAATTCTAAAATATTAATTAGGCCTTGCTTTGTTTACCCAAAAAAATCTGCAATGTTAAAAGAAACTGAAGAGAGCCAGGAAGTTAAATCCATGATGGAAGCTGAGTGTCAGAGTGTTTCTGAATGAAATTTGGTTCTCTTTTGTGTTCAACAAAACAGAAACTTTTATGAGAGTGTCTGAAAAGGGGAAAGGATGGACCAAAAGATCTGCCCCTGGATCCCTGGAAGTGTCCAAGGCCAGGCTGGACGGGGCTTGGAGCAACCTGGGATAGTGGAAGGTGTCCCTGCCCATGGCAGGGGGTGGCACTGGATGGGCTTTAAGGTCCCTTCCAACCCAAACCATTCTGGTATTCTGGGATTCTGGGATTCTGGGATTCTGGGATTCTGGGATTGGTGAACAAAGATAATCCCTGAAATTATTCAGGAATAAGGTATCAGGGCAAATTAATAAGCAACACAAGTCTGATAGCCCAACAAGGGCTATCTCTGAGTGAACAACTGTTCACCAAATATTTACTGCTGGGAACAAATCTCAAGGTAAAAGATGGTCAAAAGTCACCAAAATAAATTCAAATTACATCAGTAGGAGAGACGTCAATTTACTTTAGTGTCTGATGCTTAGGAGCAAACACTGATGAAGGAGGAAATGCTTGAAAATCTTTATGAAAATCAGTTCTGTACGAAATTGCCTTCTTTGGAGCGTCTCTCATCTGTGTGTTTGTGTTAGGATTAAAATTTTGCCTTTTCTCTTTTTTTATTCTTTTTTTTTT
>VZTF01005109.1:72718-132753 GCA_013397755.1 Cnemophilus loriae
TTTTTTTTTTTTTTTTTTTTTTTGATCAATCATAAGATGTAAGAACAACCACATCAGCAGTTTTGTCAGCAGAGAACTGAAGAAAATATTCAAACATGTACTTAGCCTCAGCCTCGATGATATTCGAGGGTAGTTAAAAAGCCTTTTCAGGGAGAAATCCGATGCAATTAACCAGCTTCCGATCTGCCTTATCAGCAAATCACATATTTGTGTGTGGAGACAAATGCTGACACACAGCTCTGGAAGTTTACTGAGTTTACTGCTAGACTGAACTGAAGAGATTAAAAAGGCGTTTGAGGCGGAATCTGCAAAATGAGCCTGTTGATGAAAAAAGAATGAGTTCACTCTCACATTTCATCAAATAAATAAAGGTGTAGAGATCTACAAAGGAGATGAAGAGGGACTGTTTACAAGAGCCTGGAGGGACAGGATGAGGGGGAATGGTTTCCCACTGCCAGAGAGCAGGGATGGATGGGATTCTGGGAAGGAATTGTCCCCTGTGAGGGTGGTGAGGCCCTGGCACAGGGTGCCCAGAGAAGCTGTGGCTGCCCCTGGATCCCTGGAAGTGTCCAAGGCCAGGCTGGATGGGGCTTGGAGCAACCTGGGGGTCATTGAAGGTGTCCCTGCCCATGGCAGGGGATTGGAAAGATGATTTTTAAGTTGCCTTCCCACCCAAACCATCCTGGAATCCCCTGATTCTATGATCTAGCAGAGGTGGTTCACTGATACCACAGGATCCATTCCCGCTTTGCTTTCAGGGAATATTTAAGAGTTACTTTTTTGATAACAGTAGTTCTAACTTAATTTATGATCATTTCTATATTTATTGTAACTCTGAAGACAGCTGTGCAGTCACTCCTGCTCCCAGACACCATCTTGGGCTGGGTACTTCAGGTTCCCCCACACTCATCACCCCCGAAGGCACAAAATCCTTTATACTTCCTGTGAGCCTTGGACAGCAAAGTTGTCTTTCTTTGCCTCGGTGACACTTGAGACTGTTGTCACAAATTAATTAAAGGTGTGAAGTGAACACATTAATTAAACCCCATGAACACCTGCATGGATCCTCTCAGTCATAACTCATATCCCGTTAATTTGCTTTTGCATAATAACAGCCCTACTTTGGGACCAAGCAGCCCTGAAAAGGGCCCTCCTGAAAGCAGCCAGGATAAAACCCCTCCCTTGCAGGGGCTCTGGCTTGGCCACGGCCTTGGAATGGGGCCCAACCTCATCAAAAACGATGAGAATGTTTTAAGCACACTTGGGACAAGATAATTTCAAATGAAGGTGACACTTGTGGTCTGAGGCAGCCAGTGAAACACCATGATTTGGAGAGGGTTCTGCTTGGGGACTGAAGATTTAGTGGCGTGTCAAGCTCAAAGTCAACACAGCAGAATTTAATGCTGTGTAAATGGGAGCCAAAGACAAAGCCCTTGCGAATCCACGGGATAGATGTGCACGTCTCCCACAGCTGCCCTCTCCAGCACCAGGGCTCTGCTCAGAAATAACCATTATTCCTAGCAAAAAGAAAACACTATTGATTTTCAGTCCTCACTGAAGCTTTCTGAAGTATTTTTTACATGAGAGAAAGCCTTTGCAGTTTTAAAATTAAAATTATCTTTTTTTTTTTCCCCCTTAAAAATCTGATCAGGTGAAATTGTGAGCAGAGCCAGAATTGGATGCATTTCAGACTGATCCTTGAAGGGAAGAGTAAGTAAGAAATGGCTAATCCATGCCCCACGAAGACGTGCAGGGCCCCAAACATCTGGAATGCCTCCGACAGTCAGTGACACTTCTCCTCACGGGCTCACACTGAGCTCCCTCGCATGGAGTGCCTTGGCTACCTTTAACTTCATGTTGTGATTTCACCTGGCAGCTTTCAGCTCTCCCCAGCAGCTGAAGGATGTGGATAAAACATGGGAAACACTGCAAGAAAACAAAGCTGTCTCTTGTAATGTTTGAAAGCATTTTTTAGGTGAAGTTTCTGTGACGCTTCAGCGCAGCAGTGCTTGGTGAAAGTGGAGAGGTGTTTTATTTATGAGTTTCAATGAAGCTGAGGTTACTTCTTCCTCTTTCTTATAAACTAGACCGTCTTAGGAGTAAATAACATCCCGTGCTGGGGAAGTGCAATATAAATGCCTCTTCAAACCAGGGCATCCATCCTGGTATGGATTTTTTATCCATTTTTTAACATGTGTGATGCATATTCTCTATTTCCTTTCAGCCAGACTTTTCTCTCGCACCTGTCTTTCATTTCAGAGACATCCTATTTTCCCCAGTTTCGTATCTAAGTAGTGTCTGTTTGAAAAGGCTGTGTTCACATTAGCTCAAAGCATGTTGACTTTGTTCCTGGTCTTTTACTACACAAAAATTGTTAAACTTTCTGGGGAACACACTAATTATCACTGGATGTAATTATTTTTAAATCAGATGTCATTTATTCTGATTTTGTTTTGATCAGGAAACAGTTTCAGCAAACTGCTTGGAGGATTGATCTCAATTAAACTTATTTTTGAAAAACTTTAATCAAAAATTAATCCTTGATGAAAAAAACAAAGAACTAAGCAAGCTAAATGCTTGTAGAGTTTAAACCATCTCAGCAGTTCTCAGGGCTGACAAGACTTGCCTCGTTTCCAGGTTTTCTTGTTTTCTTTTTCTCACTGAAAATAAAGGAAAAGAGAGAAGAGCTGAAATGACAAGCCTAAGTGCCTATTTGTTGATGCTTCCATTTTCTTGCTATGCTACCAAAAAAAAAAGAAAAAAAAAGAAAAAAAAAAAGAGAGAAGAAAAGACTCTTATGGAGTCTTGTGGCAAGAAGCCCTTTAAAATGAAGCTAAATTAAGTTGTTTGAAATGTGACCTTTGGCAAAATGTCTCAGTTTTTCTCATCGCCTTTCCATTCCCCCACCTCAATGCTGCTCCCATTCGTAGAGCGCAGCTAATTTAGAGCATCTGCCTCTGACCATGATGAGATTGTTATGGAGAGAACTGCTGTGCTGGGGAATATTTCTGTGGAAAAGCAGAATCCCTCATTTGTTTGATGGAGGCTGCAAGGTGTCTGTGCCAAAGAGCTGAACCCCAGCACAGCCAGTTTGCTGGATCTGTTGGGAGTCGAAGGGATGACAAACCCAGGAGCTGCTGGGCCAGAGATTGCCACAGACACTGCAGGGAGAGTGGGAAGATGAAAGCTGGACCAGAGGCAAAGAGATAAGGAGAGACAGCAGGAAGCATTTAAAGAGCTTCAAAAACTTATGAGGTAGAAGGTTCTGGGGGTAGGAGCCATCCTTGGGGAGGCTGCTGGTTAATTTGGGATCTGTTGGGACATTCACAGCAGAAACGCTGGGGTATTTGGCTGATTTGGAGGGGAGTGTCTCCATGGTGATGTTTTTCTGTCTGACTGGTTACAGAAGTAGGAGAGGACTGAGGAACTCTGATTTTGGTACCAAGTTCACCTTGATGCTTTGGAAACTCCATTTACACCCAGAGGCAAGGCTGAAGTAGACCCAGAGGACCACCCCGTTTTTGGGGCTGCATTAGTGGTCATGTACAATCTGTGCTGGTGAGTCACCTTGCTGCTGAGGGTGACTCAGGAGTCAGGATGAATCCAGGTTCTTCTTTCTCTGGACACCCAGAGAAAGCAAAGCCAGGGCCAAGTTTGACTCATTTGTATTCCAGAGCTATTTCTCAGACCGCATCCCTGACGTCTGAGCAACCTCGACTCGCTGAGGAGAAAAGCTCAAAGTTTTGGAGAGAAAGAGTGTAATGAATGTTTTCCCAAAGCCAGGACAGCAGGGAGCACGGCTCTATAGAAGGGCAGGAATCCACCTGAGTGGGTTCATTCCCAGTGTTTTGTGTGAAGAATGAATGAGCTCTTCCCCTTTCATAGATCACTTCAATGCCTCTTATCTTTCACTTTCTACCCAAAGAGAAAAAATCTCCAAGACCAACTTTATAGAGGTTGGTAACATTTACAAACTTTTATCTTTCCTAGAATCAGGAGGAAACAGAAATCTGAACTTTCTCTATGAATGTATTTTAAGAATTTGTTTTTAATCTTTCTGTCTTTCCAAGTTTTATAAATAGACCCATATTATCAATGTTGTGTTTTTTTCAGAAAGCAAACTTCCCATTGTTGCTATGCATTCCTTGCTGAGCCCTATCTGTTCTTACCCTATATATTGTCTTCCACAGAAGTTTGGAAAGTTTTGGAGTTCTGACTTCATTTTCAATATGTCCTTTCCTGGTGCTGTGATGGCACAAGAGGAAATCTCTTTGCTCAAAACAGACTCAAAGCAACCCAAAGCTGTCTGGACTACAGAAAGACTCTCAACCTGGTAACCAAATCATCTGGTGCCTATGGAGATATTCTGGCTCAGTGTAGACCTATAAGGTTGTGATTTGGAACACACAGGTCCCAGTCCTGCAGCTCTAAATGCAGAGTGCAGTCAGAGCCCCACATTAGAGTCAATACATATAAGCTTAGATAAGTCTAAGCCTGTTACACTGATGCCATCTATTTTTATTTATGTTTGTTTCCCTTGTATCTCCGTTTCATTTATTTTTCACAAACTGCATCCTCTATCTGTTAGTCTGAGATATCACATTTCTGCTAAGTCCAATTATTTGTGTGCATTTCTTTTTCTGCCATAGTTCTGTCCTCTCTGGTTTTGATCTCTTGCAAGAATACACACTTTTATTCCTCTGCTCTCTGGGAAAAAACTGTGCCTTAGAGCCACCAGACAGTAATTATGTGCATAGTGTACCGTTTTCTCTTGCCTTTAGAGTAGTTGCAGCTGTAAATAATATTTTATTTCTCTTTAGTATTCAGGGAGCAGAGAGGACGAGCCCGGCGTGACCATCCCTGGGCGATGGCAGATCAGAGGAGAGACACGAGGCTTCTTAGCGTTTCATTCCAGTGCCCTGTTAACCCCAGGAGCCAGCAGCAAACCCGCAGGTCTTTGTTTCAGGAGTGCCAGATTCCAATCTCTTTATCCCTGCTGGACAGCACCTCACTGAATGAAGGTATTTCCGAGTCCAAAGTGGGTCTGTGACATGAATAAAGCCAACACGTCTGCCCTCCGAGCTCAGAGTCCACGTGAATGCATGGGTCTGCAATTTCATGTTTGAAGTGGTTAAAACGGGTGAAAACAGCCAAACTCCAATTACATTTCAGACAAAAAGCCTGATTAAGCTCTGTGTTTTCTGCTGCAGTAAAACATGTGAAATACAAGAACTCCCAAGAGGCAGGAAGCCCAAAAATGCTGCTTCTTGTTTATTTGCTTGGTGTGACAGCGCTATTTAGAGTGGGCTGCACTGAGCCAGCGTGGAACAAAAGCTTTTCCCCCCTACCCTGCTCCTCAGTGCATCTTCCCAGCCCTGTTATGGATTTCATAATGGACCTGGAGATAATTTGAAGCTCCCGTTGATCCGAGATGAGTCAGACAAGCCAGCACGATGAAGAAACAGGCAGCGAAATTCTGGCGTGCGAGGGAGAAGGTGAGAACTTGCTCATGCAGAGATGTTCCCTGCTCCTAGCAAACACGGAAATCTGGAGTTTGTTTTTCACAGGCCTTTGTGCAGCAAAAGTAAATTATCACTTCCATTTACACCCCATGTCTGGGTGAGCTTTGTCTCACACTACTAAGATACCAGCTGGCTGACTTTAAACAACCTGAAATGCCGTGGCAAGTCTTCGCTGCCCCAATTAGTATTTTTCCATAACTGTGAAACAAGAGGTTAATTGTAAAAATTACTTGAACAATACTGGCAGCAAATGTTTGTTGCCCAGAGAAGCTGTGGCTGCCCCATCCCTGGAAGTGTCCAAGGCTGGGTTGAACAGGGCTTGGAGCAACCTGGGATAGTGGAAGTTGTCCCTGCCCTTGGCAGGGGATTTGAACCTGATGAGCTTTAAGATCCCTTCCAACCCAGGCCATTACAAGATTCTGTGATACTGTGACTTGTTGGCTTTGTGGTCATGGTTGTTTCCACGCTTCACTACAAGAAAACTTTGTCCTCATTTATTTACTCTTACTTCACGTCACTTGTCACGTGTTTCTTATCCTGCCACAACATCCTATGCTGTCTTAGTGCCCTGGCTTTTTGTGCAACTCTAACAGCAGTTTACAAGTGAGGTTTTTCACTTCTCACATCTCCTCCCTCCTTTCCCCTACTCTATTTTAGTGCAAACTCCGTGCTGCAAGAAGGAGGAAAAGAAAACTGAGTAGAAAATTTGTTTTTCGGTTTTCAAAGACAGACACCAAAAGCTTCATAAAACAATCAGAAAGGAATGAAAGGACAGCCTGCCTTTGGAGAACGTTTATTACACTGGGGAAAAAACCCTGCCTCATGCAATTTTCTGTAGAGTGATTCCATGCTGTCCAATTTGCCTGCTAACATTTTAATTGGATAATCCTACAAATGCTCAAGAACTGATCTGACTGCTCAAATAGGTTGAGTCAAAAATTGGAGTAGTGTGGAAGTGTCTTGGCCTGACAGTTGGGCAAGTGAAGGAAAACTTGTCTCTGCATGTCCTTAGCTGGTTTTTCTATGATTGGCTGTGGCTTTTTCATGCCTGTTGACCACTGAAAGTGTGAGTGAAGAAGGAGGTGGCTTTTCCTGCCCTCTTTAGAGATTCCTCCTAGGACAAGGTCCAGGTTACTGTGTTAGGTAGGAAAAAAGTGAAGCTCCCCCAAGGTCAATGCCTGCTTAGGAGCTGCAAGAAACTGAGCAACTGACTTACTCTGCCTGGGTTTGACCATAAAATAAAGTTTCATTTCAAAACCTAAGAAGAAAATACATGAATTAGAAATATTTTTACCTTTCTAGACCTTTTACCTGATACCTGACTTATCATAGAATCAAAGAATGGCCTGAGTTGGAAGGGACCTTAAAGTCCATCCAGTGCCACCCCCTGCCATGGGCAGGGACACCTTCCACTAGCCCAGGTTGCTCCCAGCCCCATCCAGCCTGGCCTTGGACACTTCCAGGGATCCAGGGGCAGCCACAGCTTCTCTGGGCACCCTGTGCCAGGGCCTCCCCACCCTCCCAGGGAACAATTCCTTCCCAATATCCCATCTAACCCTGCTCTCTGGCAGTGGGAAGCCATTCCCCCTCATCCTGTCACTCCAGGCCCTTGTCTTGCCACTCCATCTTTCCTGTTGGCTCCTTCTGGAAAGGCACAATTAGATCACCCTGAAGCTTCTCCTCTCCAGCCTGAACAATCCCAGTTCTCTAAGACTGACTAAACCCTGTGGTACAACACCAAACCCCAAAATTGCTGCTGAAATCTGCTGGTGGATCCATGTTTTTTTGGATTCTGCTCCATCATAGTTGCACTCCAAAAGCTGCAAAAAACTGAAGCAAATAATTCAATGTTGCTGACTGAGAGGAAAAAATCATTATAATTTTGGGTGTATACACATGTGCCAACTGGGAACACACTCTCAGCTCCGGATGAACCTATGGAAAAAATGCCACATGTGGGCTACTGGATTCAGCATCCTCTGCTGCATCTGGCTGCTCCCCTTTTGGGGAGGAACAAGCTAAATCAATAAAAAGTAGCCTTTTTTATGTCAACCCCCACCCATCAGTCTCGCTCAAGGTTAAGACTGAACTCCTTTATTAGGAATATTCGGTGGGGTTTGCTGGATTTGCACCTCAGTGTAGTTCATCCCATATAATAAAATAAGTGTAATTATAGCTGTAAATCACTTTATTAGTTCCTCTGCACACCAGCCAGTATGTGACATAGTAAAAACATCTGCTTTACAGAGATAACACATGTCCAGGTCTGCTGTTATTTTTTGTACTGGTGTATATTTAATTCTAAGTATTTTTCTTTCCTGGTTTGGCAGCTGAAGGGGGAGGTAACCCAGTTTGTGCTGCTGTGTTACTGACCTAGCTAAATCTTCTGCTTCAGCCACGACTGGTGTCTAGCCAGCATCCTACCAACTGCTTTGTTTTATAAGTGCTAGAGAAATCTGCCTCTTTTTTATGCCTGACCAAAATGTGCGCTTAATGAGTCTGGGATAAAGGAATAAAGAGCTGGGAAACCCTGCAGCTCCAAGTCAGTGCCTCAAGCCCCGGAGCTGATTGTGCATCTCTGCAAAGCATGTGTGACCCTACAGACCCCTCCCTTTCCTGCACGTAAAAGATACTGGGCTTCTCTTCATTGCAACACTGCAGGTCTGTAAAATTAAAACCCCAAGGGGTTTTATTTACCTCTCAGAAGAAAATCTGGGTTCTTAGCCCTGAGTAGTCCCATTTTCCAGGGTGGTGGATGCTGTGGAGGGATGATCTCACTGCCCAGGGCCAAACTACACCTGGTGGGAGACGAAACTCCTCTTCTACCCCTCCGGAAATGTTTTTTGGTGAGTCCTCAGCTGAGGCACCAATAACAACAGCTGCCAGCTCCCCTGCAGTGCTCTTCCCAGGGCTCTGCCTCTCTCCAGACAGTTACAGACAGGGAATTTATTTGGGAAGCTGGTATTTAGGCTGAAACTCCTGAAATACGGATTTGAACAGGAGCTCTTTGTGGCCATGTGTGTTCCCAGACTTCTGTGAATATCAGAGAAAGCTGGTGCCACGTGAGGAAGAGCCCAGAATGTTTAATTACTAATTTCTTTAGTCTTGTGTATGGTTTGCCTCCAGAGATCCTGAAATCCACTGCCATGGCCAGACACAGGCCTCAATACCACATAGGTTATGCAAAATTTCTGATAATTATCTCCATGGTAAAAGGCTTTAACTTTCTTTTCCTTCCACTTTCACTTTTCTCCTTCCTTTCCCTTTTCCTTTCCTCTTCTTCTTCCTTTTTCTTTTCCTTTTCCTTTCCTCTTCCTCTTCTTTCTTCCTTTTCCCTCTTCCCTTTTCCTCTTCCTCTTCCTTCCCCTTTTCCTTTCTCTTTTCCTCTTCCTCTTTCTTTTCCTTCTACCCTTTTCCTTCTTCCCTTTTCTGCTCCCTCTTCCTTTCCCTTTTCCTTCTTCCCTTTTCTGCTTCCTTCTCTTCTCCTTCTCCTTCCTTCTCCTTCTCCTTCTCCTTCTCCTTCTCCTTCTCCTTCTCCTTCTCCTTCTCCTTCTCCTTCTCTCTTTTCCCTTTTCCCTTTTCCCTTTTCCCTTTTCCCTTTTCCCTTTTCCCTTTTCCCTTTTCCCTTTTCCCTTTTCCCTTTTCCCTTTTCCCTTTTCCCTTTTCCCTTTTCCCTTTTCCCTTTTCCCTTTTCCCTTTTCCCTTTTCCCTTTTCCCTTTTCCCTTTTCCCTTTTCCCTTTTCCCTTTTCCCTTTTCCCTTTTCCCTTTTCCCTTTTCCCTTTTCCCTTTTCCCTTTTCCCTTTTCCCTTTTCCCTTTTCCCTTTTCCCTTTTCCCTTTTCCCTTTTCCCTTTTCCCTTTTCCCTTTTCCCTTTTCCCTTTTCCCTTTTCCCTTTTCCCTTTTCCCTTTTCCCTTTTCCCTTTTCCCTTTTCCCTTTTCCCTTTTCCCTTTTCCCTTTTCCCTTTTCCCTTTTCCCTTTTCCCTTTTCCCTTTTCCCTTTTCCCTTTTCCCTTTTCCCTTTTCCCTTTTCCCTTTTCCCTTTTCCCTTTTCCCTTTTCCCTTTTCCCTTTTCCCTTTTCCCTTTTCCCTTTTCCCTTTTCCCTTTTCCCTTTTCCCTTTTCCCTTTTCCCTTTTCCCTTTTCCCTTTTCCCTTTTCCCTTTTCCCTTTTCCCTTTTCCCTTTTCCCTTTTCTTTTCCAACACTTCCAGGGATCAAGAGGCAGCCACAGCTTCTCAAGCTAACCTGTGCCAGGGCCTCACCTCCCTCTGAGTAAAGAATGTCATTGCCTTCCATGGAAGAGGTTTATAATCAGGAAGAAATCCTTGGGAATGTCCCAGATCCCACGTATTTCCATGTATTTCTTTTCACAATGTCCAAACTGAACTTCTTCTAGAGGTTTTCAGAAAGAAAAGCAGAGCCAGAAGATGCTATCACAGAACATGGATGGGACACGGCTTTGTGCTCCACACTGGGAGCTGAATTTCTTGCATCAATTAAATCAAAAAGGAATAAAAAGCCTTCTTAGCAAAAGCATTGACATAATTTCTTCAAGTTATCTATTTGAAGAAGGGAGGTGTCCTTCAGACAGAAGGGCAAACTAAGCAAGAGTGGAAAACGATTTTAAAAGGACAGAGGAAGCTACTCCATCTTCAGGAGTTGAAATGGTGCATAAGATTTTGAGTTTTCCTTGGTAATTATTCAACTGTAACCTTCTCAATGCCTTGTCACTTCTTAATTTATTCTGTATTGTAAACACCTGCAGGCACAGATGGCTGAGCTATTCTCTAAAGCTTTGGCTATTTTGCACTGCTAAAATGAGGTAGGACACTGGTGCAATACAGATTAGGTTTGTTGTGGAGATCTGATGGAATATTCACACTTCCACATGTTTGCAGACAGGAGGATGATCCTTTATGAATCTGTCCCAGCAAACTGGCTTAGGATCCTTCAGCACCCCCCTTCTCTTAAGCAATACCTTCTAGTGACCGAGTTATTTTTCATTAATCTTTTATTTTAGTTTTGTTTTTTTTTTACCCTTGATTTGAGGTAGCGATATTGCTCTGGGCCAAATTTTTCTTTCTGTGCTTTCACAGTTTCAGGCAAGGCAGCAGGACTCTGATTCTCATTATATCCCTGGCCTCTGTTATGGAATCATGGAATTATGGAATCATGGATTTGGGATGGTTTGGGTTGAAAGGGACCTCAGAGCTCATCCAGTGCCACCCCCTGCCATGGGCAGGGACACCTTCCACTATCTCAGGTTGCTCCAAGCCCCATCCAGCCTGGCCTTGGGCACTTCCAGGGATCCAGGGGCAGCCACAGCTTCTCTGGGCACCCTGTGCCAGGGCCTCCCCACCCTCACAGAGAACAATTCCTTCCCAATATCCCATCTATCCCTGCCCTGTGGCAGTGGGAAAGCATTCCCCCCCATCCTGTCCCTCCTGATGAATTGTCCCTCCCTGGCTTCCCTGTAGCACCTTCAGGTCCTGGGAGTTGCTGTGATGTCTCCACACAACTTTCTCTTCTCCAGGCTGAGCATTCCCAGCTCTCCCATTCCAGTTCCATAAGGGAGGTGTTCCGGCTCCCTCTGCAACTCCACGGCCTCCTCTGGACTTGCTCCAACAGTTCCGTGTCCTTGTGTCTGGGTCACCAGAACTGGACACAGAGCTCCAGGTGGGATCTCAAAAGGGAAGAGCAGAGGGGGAGAATCTGAAGTTCCATCTTAGCAAACAACATTTAATGGATCTGTTGCATTTTCTGATAAGTAAAATGAGGGAGAGAAAAATCAATTCCCATCATTTGCCGCAGGCAGCCCTCGGAGGCTGTGACCTGAATTCCAGCAGATCCAGGCAGGATGGACTTGGATCTTGACTAGGGATGGACATGGCTGCAGCATGGAGAACAACATCGATTTCTGTTACCTTTATCACTGTGCTCATCACAATCAAATCCTTCTCCATGCACCAAGGGCGGAGGAAAAAAGGGATTAAAAGTCACTTCTGACCTCCACCAGTCAACTCCCTGGATTCCTTAGGAATACTCATTCTCTCTCAGTGGGTACCCACCCACTGGGAAATATGCCCTGCATATGTATTAAATAGCATGGAAAATTTATTACAACAACAACAAAAAAATGGAACAAAATTATATTTTCAGCAAAAGTAACAAGATGTTGTGGGTTTTGCATAACATATTTACATTATTTTTATTAAATTACTCAAAACTAGCTGATGGTTTACAAAGCCACTGAAAATAATATCTTTAATACACAGTAACCATCTAAGAATAAGGAAAAAACACTATTTTTTTCACAGATTAGAAGTACGTTGTGTTTATTATGCTAATTTGGGGATAGGAGACAGCAAATTGAAGTATCATTTTTCCAGTTCATTAAGATTTGACTTTTGACTACTGCTCTGCAATTGATTAGTTTAATTACGCAGATACCAAATGTTCTGAAGGCCATGAACATGGCCACATTCTACCTATGATAAAATGTGCTGTTGGTAAATGATAATGAGAGTTTTTCTGCAGAGGCAACTGCTCCATTTGGCTGGAAGTCCGAAATCCACCATCTCTTGTCAACACAACCCGTCATGGTATCCTGTAATTAATACATGGAGCATACATGTTCTTTGAGTGATGGAAATTACACCTAAAGTGACAATTAGCCTCCACCACAGAGCAAGACTTTCACACTCCATTAAGAATAAAATTAGGAATAGCATTTTCTCAGCATAATCCATGGTCATTATAAAGCCATCCATGGAGATCAAGAATTGTGGTTGTTATTGAAATGTATCATTATAACAAGGGTAATGATTGCAGTATTCATCCAGCTGTAGTCATCAGTTGCTCTTTTTTGCTCTGATTTGAGAAGGAAAAATCTGCAATTAAAAAGCACATAGTCACAGAAAGTCACTGCAATTATTTTTGTACCACTTCTGTAGTTTAGAACTTCATTTTCCAGAAAGTTCAAGAAAGAGGCAGAATAAACACAATTTGGTTTTCTAAAAGAAATAAATGACAATTCAAGTGCTATGTAAGTTAATTGACAGGATCCAGCATGTGAACCTAGATGTTAAATGAAACAATGTAAACATCTGACTAATCACCATCTCTCTCTTTCGTTGCGCTCCTGGTTCTCAGAGGATGACTCATGTAATGACATCACTCCATATTTTTAAAAACAAATCCAATCTTGGTCAAGGCTTGGCACCAGAAGGGACGCACATTGATGGTGGCGCGGAACCATCTCTGGGCAAAGGAACTCTCCTGTGAATCCAACACATGGTCCATGCCTGGATCTTTCGTCACACGGTGAAATTTGTGTCTTGGTTCTTTCTGTTGACTGGCAGCTGGGTGCATTCCCTGGGCACCTCAGCACCTTCAGGAGAACTTTCTCCTGAGACTGGTCTGGCAGAGCTTGTGCACATATTGGAAATCTCCAGTCTGATCCCATGGATTACATAACCAGATGTTTCCTCATTCACCTTGTCTTTAATTTATTCAAATATTATCAGTCCAGAAGATCATAACCTTCATAGAATCATCATAGTATCATGGAGTGGCCTGGGTTGGAAGGGACGTTAAAGATCATCCAGTTTTCCCCTGCCATGAGCAGGGACACCTCCTACTATCTCAGGTTTCTCCAAGCCCCATCCAGCCTGGCCTTGGACACTTCCAGGGATCCAGGGGCAGCCACAGCTTCTCTGGGCACCCTGTGCCAGGGCCTCCCCACCCTCAAGGGGAAAAACTTCTTCCTTATATCTAATTTCAGTCTCTCCCCTCTTTCAGTGTGACACCATTCCCTCTTGTCCTCTTGCTCCATCCCTTGTAAATAGTCTCTCTCCATGTTTTCTGTAGGTTCCCTTCAGTCACTGCAAGGCCATAATTGGGTCACCCTGACAATTCTCTTCTCCAGGCTGAATAATTTCAACTCTCCCAGCCTTTCCTCTCAGCAGAGCTGCTCCATTCCTCTGATCATCTCGGTGCCTCCTCTGGACTTGCTCCAACAGATCCATGCCTTTCCTGTGCTGGTGACCCCAGCTCTGAGGTCCCCAGCTGTTCTTTCTGGTGTTTCTTTTGTTCAGTCCCCTTCAACTTCGATAGTTTCCATTTTATTGTCCAAATCCCCTTAAACCAAACAGTTCCTTTCATTTTACACTACTAACCTTAAACTGATGGCTCACAAATCTGTCTCCAGATGGGGTGTCTTTGACATGGAGGAAAGCCCAGTTCAGGTGACCAAAAAACTTTGCATCCTCCATACCTTCATTGTTTTAAAGGTGTTCAAACCGAACATTGGTAGTTAACTCTATAGTCTGATTGTAGGTCCCGATTCAGGAAAAATAATTGCTGGCCAGTTTAATACCAAACTTAAATTTCTTGGATGTCAGTGAAGTGTAAGTGCACTGGCTGTGCACCCTCCTGTCACAGGTATTTTCATAAGCTTTGTAGGGTCCTGTGTCTTCCTCTTCCACCCTCTTTCCTCTACAGAATCCCTTTTCTTATCGCACTGGTCTCCAAAACAAGCTGCCTGTGAGCTGCTGAGCTCTCCTGCCTCACTGAATGCACCCTGGAAAGGCATCTTGCAGATTTTGGGTAGTTACACCAACCAGCGCTGGGTGAAACTAGTTTTGTTGACACAGCATCTGGGGTTTGTGCGTAATGGGGACACGTTACTGAGATTTCATCTCCTGCCATACAATTAATAGCCTTGAACATATGTTTTATGGGGACATTTCCAACAACCTTTGCTGGATAACAGGGGTGTTTAAAGGATGTTCCCTTTCTGCCTGCGTTCAGCTGAGGTGCAAGTGCAGTTCTTAGAGGTCAGGTCTGGTGGTAAATGTTTCACTTGGGTTTTATGGCCCTTGCTGATGTTTCCTGGCAAACAGGGAATTAGGAAAGGCAGCAAAATCCTGAATACATTTAATTTCTCCCATCTAAACCAAATAAATTCAGACTGCAAACCAGGCATACACATGTGTATTTCTAGCAGCAGAGCAGTCACATAACAAAAGTAATGCCATTTTCCCTGTTGCTATCAGGGCTTTTAGATTTTGTGCTGGAGAAAATTCCTGAAAAGTCTCCTCTAGAGGAAAACCAGGAAACTTTTCTTGTACAGAAAGTCATGCTAGTTGATTGCAACTGTTCTTTCTGGCTTGACTGGTTTTTAAATGGGTTTATTTTATGTTAATAGGGAGCTTCAGACCTTTACTTCTCTTAAGCATATAAGACATATAGGATTAGCCCTGGGGCCAAAGTTCGTGATTCCCCTACAACACTGAAATTCAGTGCAACAAAATAGAGATTTTTTTGTTGTTGCCAGTGAAATAAGTAGAAGTACATAATGTTACATTTTGGGGCAGTTCAAAATGTTTTGAAATGTTGTTTTTCCTGCAGTTATTTATCTCTTTAACCAGATTTTTCAATTTAGATGTATTTTTAGATGAACCACATTACCCTCTTCTGTATTTCAGAATGAAATAGACTTTTATTTTAAAAACTAGAAATCAAACTCCTCCCCTGCCCTTCTTATTTCTTGAAATTTGTTAGGGCTCCTATTTATTGCAAATAACTAAAAATAAAACCATTTTTCTCATAGTTTAAAATTTACAATTTTTTAAGAGATAATTTTTTTTCTCATTTTCCACTGCGGCTGGGAGGAGTGGTAAGGAGAGTTTACCTACACAACGTATTCCTTATTTTTTTGGATAGAAACTTAATTAGCCCTCCAATGGCTTCAGTATGGGACAGCCAGGGGTTTGTTGTTGTATTATAAGTGAGATTTTTTCCTTTGAATAATGCAATATAAAATACAAACTATGGAGTATTTATCCTGTGCTCCCTGCCCATTTTTCCCCTGCTCACAACTAAGCCGAGCCTTTCCATCTGACAATATTTACAAAGTAAAAATCTATTTCAGTCAGTAAACAATATTGCTGCTAATAGCTTGGACTGCAATCCCATAAAGAGCTTAAGCATATGGATAATATCTGCTGGAGTTAATTGAGCTGCTGGCATCATTGGAATGACAGACATACAAGGACCTGAGAGCAGGAGCTTGGTGAACTCACCTAAGTTGTGTTGGGGTGTGAGATCCCCCTAGAACGGGATCTAGGGACCGTATCCCTCACTCACCACCTGGTGCTGGGCTTCAAGATCCCTCTTTTGAGATGATTCAGCCTGACATGGCTAACTTCTCATGGAGAGTCATTAAATTATTAAAACTCTCCACTCTTGTAGTCTGGTAGGGCCCTCCTGGGCACCCCTGTGGACATCCTCAAGCCTAAAGTCATGGTGAGCCTCAGGGAAGAGGAAAGCCCAGGTCTCCTCCTGGCGTCACTGAGACAATCATCTCTCAAAGCTGATACCTTTTGCTTTGTATGAATCAGGTGGAAAAAGCAGAATGGTCAGAAAACAGGGAGAATATGTTGGGAACCACTTTTGTAACTGTTTTTTAAGCTCTATCTTAGGCAAATCAAGCTGTGTTTGAGCAGGCAGGTTCTGGCCATGCAAATGGAGTTCCAGGGTGTGGTTGATGCGGGTGGTGAGCCAAGCCCAGCACGTGTGGAATGGGAGAGGCCTGGAATGTGTTGGTGTGGTTTGGGACACTCATGAGCTTCTTGATGGTGACAAAGATCCTGAAGGGCCTGGAGCATCTCCGTGCCCAGGAAAGGCTGAGGGAGCTGGGGCTGCTCAGCCTTGAGAGCAGCCCCAGCTGAGAGGGGCACAACTTCTTCCCTGGGCAGTGCCCAGCCCTGAGCAGATTGTGCAGAGAGGCTGTGGGGTCTCCTCCCTGGGGATATTCCAGAGCTGTGTGGACACCCTCCTGTGCCCTGTGCTCTGGGCTGGCCCTGCTGGAGCAGGGAGGTCAGAAACGCTAGACGAGCATGTGGTCCCTTCCAGCCTGATTTATCTTTATCTATAATTCTCATCCAGCAGAGTGCTGAGGTCCAGGTCTTGCAATTCATCCTTTCAGAGAGATTTATTTGATAAAGATAGGAAAAGAGCACCCTCGTTTATAGTAACTACCTCATACTATCAGAGCCAAAAATGACTTGATTTTTCAAGACAGAAACGCCAGTTAGGCACATTCCATTGCCAGAATGAGAATTTGTGTGCTCTTTAGAGGTCCATTGCTGAAAAGCTGCCCAGTGTGTTTTACAGAATCCATATGAAATACCACACTCCTGCGAGCTGTGGGTTTGATCTGATGGGGGCCCTACTGGAGAAAGACTGGAGCTGTCCATTCCTTAGGAGCTGAGAGAATCATGGAATCCCGGAATGGTTTGGGATGGAAGAGACCTTAAAGCCCATCCAGTGCCACCCCCTGCCATGGGCACAGACACCTTCCACTATCCTGGGTTGCTCCAAGCCCCATCCAACCTGGCCTTGGACATTCCAAGGGATGGGGCACCTAGAGCTCAAATATCACTTTATTTGGACCACTTGTCTTTAGTGGCTGCAGTAAGAGGAAGAGCAGCAAATACAATTTTGCCAGTCACTAGCCATGGCTTCCCATGCACTCCTAGAGTAGCTGGCAAAAAGCACTCAGGAATAGGCTCAGGAATGGCACATCCCGAGTAAGCGAAGCTGACAGAATGAACATGGCTCTGCCCACTTAGAAGTGATGAGTGTGGTGCTAAATAACACCCAGAGAGGTGTGTGGTGGGGCGTGAAGCTGATGCTATATTCTGGGATGGAGATCATACTCACTCATCAGGTAAACTTCTGCTTCGGGACATTACCCCAGAGTAGGAGATTTATTCCACTGGTTTAACTTTCCTGCCCTATCAGAAGTTCTCTTTATCTTCCCAGTATATCACCCTGGCATTTGCCTTGACTGAACTCTGCTCTCGCTGCTCTGTTTTAGTGTGTCTGCAAATCTCTCTGTCACTGCCCCTGCTATGTCTCCCAAGTCATTACCACAGTGCTTAATAAAAGGTACTGTAAAGTCATCTTCAGGATCCTTAGTTCTCAAATATTCGGAATTAAAGTGTTGCCTGGTGTCCAGAACTGTGGTGTAGACAGGACTAATTCCACGTCAGCTAATGGAAGCAGACCTGTGGAAAAAGGGGCTCTGCCTCTGATCCATCCTGCTGGGTATGGATTATGTATCACAGCAATCTCCTATCACAGCAGCAAATACAGTCCACCGTGTAATGGACCCAAGCACAGAGTTTCACATTAAAGACATTTTTCAGTCATTTAATTGAATTTGAAAATGTCACAGTAATTCAGGCTCTACTTCACTTACACCTGTACAAATCTGTTTACGGTGGCTTGATGTAATTTTGTCCATTATAAACTGGCTTAAATGACCCGAAAAGGGGATTTGTTTTCCCTTTCAATTCCCTGAAAGCTTTGAAGAAGTTAATAAAGCAAGTTCTCCGTGTTATTTTTGCAGCAGGCAGAATCTTCACTGCATTTCCCCGTGTTTAGTTGTTAATTTACTCCAGTATGAAGGAGTGCAATGTCGTGGCCATTAAAAAATGACATAACTAAGACTTTTAATGTGTCTTGGGAACATTTTTCTTGCTGATTTTCATTCTGGACCCATTCACGAAAATGCAGGTAACCTGAGGGATCACAGGCAAGGGGCTGATTCAAAGCGACATGACTAAGGTTTGATTGAAGTTCATATTTGGGACAGAAGCATGGAGTGAGAATTTTATGGCATTTTTTGGGATGCAGAAGGATGTTTTCTAAAAAGCTGGACAAAGCAGCAGTTCATGGTTAAGACTGACCTCAGAAGTTGAGGATTTTTGGAGACCCACTTTGGGGAGAAATGAGTTGAATGCTCTATTAATTGTTTTACATAAATGTCTCCTGGGCTCTCTTTTCCCACCTTCTGCTGGCACAGTTGGGCAGAATAAATACAAACACCTTCTAATGAGGCTTCATGACTGCAGCACACTGACAGGATTCCTGTTTAACTCCTCCTCTTCCTTCTCTTTTGGTTTTTCCTTCCTTTCCATGCTCCTAAAAACAACTCAAAGGTGGAACGTATTTCCTGATCTCCATCAAACATTTATTTGTTGTCAAAAAACCCCAATAGTGGAATGTTCTGTGCCACTTCCACCCCTTATCTGTGGACTTAGCAGGCACAGCCAGTGCAGGAGATCCAGCAGCTTCCCATCGTTTTCCCGAAGGCTCTCCCAAATTCACTTCAATTACACGCAGCAACTTCTTCACTGGAAAAAATGCCTGTGAAAACTTTGTGACCCATGTAGAACATCAAGTCCAAGCATACTGGGAGGTTATTAATATTTTTTCTAAAGATAAAGTAAGATAAGAAGAAAAGATTTGGGTTTTTTGTGTCCAGCCCACAAAATTAGCCTGGGCCTTGCTCGGAGCCCTCCCTGCACACAGGGACAGCCAGGGCTGAGGGCCCCTCTCAGCTGGGGCTGCTCTCGAGGCTGAGCAGCCCCAGCTCCCTCAGCCTTTCCTGGGCACGGAGATGCTCCAGGCCCTTCCTCAGCTCCGCAGCCTCGGCTGGCCCCGCTCCAGGAGCTCCCTGTCCCTGCTGTGCTGAGGATCCAGAGCTGGACACAGCACTGCAGAGGTGCCCCCAGGGCTGGGCAGAGGGGCAGGGTCACTCCAGAGGTGCCTCCCAGGGCTGGGCAGAGGGGCAGGATCCCTCCCTGACCTGCTGGGAATGCTTTCCCCAGGACCCCATTGGCCCCTTACCCCCAGGACACCCCCAGGAAAACAGGGGTTTGATGTAGTACAAGGGAAAGGGAAATACTAAGGATGAAACAAAATGAAAAAGAGGTCATGTATCAGAATATTGGTACCAAAATAAAATGGGAAGTGCAAAATGAATCCATGAATGGCCCTCGTTTTTAAATTTCGCCAAATCCAGTCTAAGATTTGCCATTGTTGTTGACAGACACTTTCTGTCAACCATTCTGATGGTAAAATCATCTTCCTGTGCAGAATTTTGACTTTTTCTAGACCAGACAAGGTCATTAAATTATTTTTTTAAAAGCCTAAGATGTGCTGAACGTTGATAGATGTTTGTTTATGAGCACTAAAAAAACAGTGCACTGTAAATGAGTTCCTATTGGTAGCGAATGAACTCTTTCATGATTATTAATGAAGTCTGGAGTTGCTATTGCTGTCTAATTATACCAAATGTATTTCTCAAGGTTCAGGGATCTACATAAATCAATAGAAGAACTGAGTCTGAAAAATGAAGTGAAAGCAGTTAATACACTGCTTGATTGGACCTTACTGATGGCTATTATATACTTGGGTTTTTTCTGGTTTAATTTTCTCAGTTCTTGAGGAGTCTTTCTGTTCCAAGACACTTTTGAATAGCTGGTATTTTTTGGTAACCTACCTAGAAGTTATTTTTGCATTGTTGATGCAGTAACCAAGAACTCTCCCCATATAATTGCTGTGGGGTTATGGAATTTTCCCTGCAGTGAGTTTTAATTATTCTGTGCTAATTAAGCAACTGATGCCTACTGTGAAAAATTCTCCCTTTGGAACCATGTGAGCAAAGGTGCATACATAAATTTCGTAACATATGCATAAAAGCATCCTTTTTTTATCTCTTGTACTAATTTCATGTCCCCACTTTGGGGCGGCAGCATGAATAAATATAACTCCTATGGCTGTATATAGAGTGCTCCAAAGACATAATATTCATCTTTTCCCATTAAAAAAAATAGCAACATGGTATTTTTGGGCTTATTGGATCCTCCCTTCAGTGCAAACACTGTCACCTATTAAAAAGTTAGATAAAAAATGAGGTGCTTAATTATATTTGAGTTAAAAGGAGGCTTGTTGTGCCTTGATGGAAAATAATCCCAGGATGGTTTGGGTTGGAAGGGACCTTAAAACTCATCCAGTGCCACCCCTTGCCATGGGCAGAAACACCTTTGACTATCCCAGCTTGCTCCAAGCCCTGTCCAGCCTGGCTTTGGATATTTTGTAATTGCAATGACATTGAAAGGGAAACAGAGAAAGGGAAGAGGTAGCAGAAACTGAAGACAGATGTTTTCTTCTGGAAAGTGCATCCCTTAGGCTGTTGAATTTATAGGACAGAGTGTTGCAAGAATGGGCAAGATTATAACTGGTGATGTGGAATCACTCTCAGACCACTCCAATGGTGGGCAGGCAGTAGGAAGGGGGAAATTTGAAGACAAAATTAATGTATAAAAATGCCTGGGGAAGTAATTGCTGATCTAAATAAGTAAAACCAGGTTTACCTTTTTTATTCTACCTAAAACTAAATAGATTTCTTTGATAGCTGTGCTAGAGGTGAAATATATTCTCTGAGAAAACTTTCATTGGATTAAAACCCAAACTTTTTTTTTTCCTGAAAGACATGTCAGTATAAAAAACAAATCAGCATTAGTTGTTTCCAATGGTGGTTTGGAAAGGAAGATTTCTGCCTCACAGCTGAAACACTGCACTGGTGCTTACGATGGGTACAGAGCTGAGTGGATGGATAATTGGATAATTAGAGCACTAATGGAGCCCTGGGAAAACTGGTGCAGGTCCCTCCTCTGCTCCAGACTCCAGCTGTGTCTGCTCTGTGAGGTGGAGGTGGCTGAGCCACACGGGGGGATTGTTTTCTGTCACCGCACTGCTGCTTTTGAAGCACCCAAAGCGCAGCTCTGGAACAGGAAAGCTCTGTAGGACAGGGCTGGACTGGCCTGAGAGCACCCCAGAAGTGCCAAAGGACTTGGTTTCCCTGCTTATGAGGGACATGGAGGCTGAGCTAAGGCTTTGTTTTGGGGTGAATGTGGCCATGAGCATGTCGTGAGGGTGTTGGCACACCCAGGTGGCTGCACCGGGGTGCAGTGTGAACATCTTTAGCCAAACCATGTGAGGCCAGGAGGAGCTGGAGGCTGTGCCTGGAGGAATTTGGGGTTCAGCTGTTCATCCTGCAAAGGGGGACCCTTGTGAGCCATTAAAGCCACAACAGCAAAGTCCTCATGGGTGCAAAGCCCTGCCCTGGGTCGGGCCTGCCTGGCCAGGGGAGCTCTGGGGGGAAGGGCAGGGGAGACCACCGTGCCCAGGCAGCAGCATCCTGCATCACAAACCTCCTGAGATCCCTTCCAGCCTGAGTTACCCTGTGATCCTTTAGAAAACTGGGCTGAGTACTGAGACAGAAACTCATTTTAATTTTTTTAGTTAAGAAATTCAGGAAAAAAACCCAAACCACTTGTAAATTTATTTTACACTAAACCCCAAAGATGAAATCACTTGTTAGTAGACAGCTCTCTGTGTCACCTGGGTGTTCCAGCTGAGCAGACAGGTGGATATTCCCAGTCTTGATCCACCTGTGGATCCAGCAGGGCTGTGGAGATCTGATCCAACCTGACAGTGACAATGTCCTGGAGTCAGGAGCTGTGGCAGCCACATCCAACCTGTGGAAATGTGAAAATGCCATCGTAGCAGCGAGCTGTCACAAGCAGGAACATGGGCTGCTTTCCACTTAAAATTCTCCATATGACAAAAAAAAAAAAAAATCTGCGTGAATCATCTTTAGCAGAGTCCGTTTTTTCCCCTCTTCAAACCACAGATCTGACATTTCTATAGGTTTTTAATTCAATTATACTTAGCTCTGCTTAACTGGGAGCTCCTGGTCCTTGTAAAGGTACAGGGCAAATATTGTCTTTTAGCGGCTCAGCCTCATCTCTCCTTGTCTTGACAAGATGCTTAAAGAAACTACAGCTTTCAAAGAGGTTCATTTATCTCATCTATTACTTTGAGATACTCTGGGCAAGTTCATCACAATGATTTCCAGATTTGCCATTTTGTTTGATCTTTCCATCTCTTCCCCATCTCAGCTGTGCTCCATTGCAGGAAAACATAGATATGAATTCATGCACTTGTTTTTTTATCCGTGTGTGCTCCCTTTTAAGCTGTGCTGGATTTTTCCTTGCCACGGCACCTGACACTCAATAATCAGAAGAGAAAAGCTTTATGTCCATTATTCCCTTTTCCTCTGTGGAAGGAATCTGTGCAACAAACTGTGGGACCAGTGCACATTGCAAGGCATTGTCACAGAGGGCTCCTTAATGTTCTGGCTCGAGTTCCCAGAAGTCTTTTTGCTCCCTAAATTTAGAAATTTACCCCCAGAAAGGATTTCTCCTCCTGCAGAAGGTGCCAGCACTTTGAATGGGTTTTCATTTTTACGGGAGATAAAAGGTAATGTTACATTTTCCTGTGAAAATAAAAAGCGCAGCTTGCATTTGTCAAGGTTTACTCTTTGATAGTCTCCAAACATAACTTTTTAAAGTGGAATTAATGCTGTTGCTGTTTGCTGGGGGGTGGCCAGCAGTGGAGCTGCTGGGATAACCCGTCCTGTGATGTCACCTTTGCTGTTCCCAGCAGAGATTCCCTGGGACACCTCGGCTCTGCTTTGAGTGTTGCTGTCAGTCCTGTAGAGAAGCTTGATGGAACATGGAATCACAGACTCATCTAGTTTGGAAAATCCCTCTGAGATCATCGGGCCCAACTGTTCCCCCAGCACTGCCAAGGACACCACTCACCCATTTTCCCAAGTGCCTCATCTACATGGCTGGTAAATCCCTCCAGGGATGGGGACCCTTTCCTGGGCAGGAAGGTGACACTTCCCTGTTCCAATGCTTAACCAGCCTATCAGTGAAGAAATTTTTCCTTTTCTTTTCCAAGCAGTGTGGTGAAAAAAGGACTATTCAAATGCATTAAGTATGCAATTATCGGATATGTTAATTGTTTCATTGTATGTCTCTTAATAAAGAAAAATGAAAACTGCACAAGTGCAATATTTGGCCAGGTTGGATGGGGCTTGGAGCAACCTGGGACAGTGGAAGTTGTCCCTGCCCATGGCAATGGGTGGAATGAGATGAACTTTAGGGTCTCTTCCAGCCCAAAGCACCCTGTGATTCCAGGATAGATTATATATGCAATGCATAATTGCTTTTCCAATTTTGGGGCATGACTAGAGAAGGAAAATGGTGAGGGATCTGCTTCCCCTTGTCCCTGCCACTGCCTGTGTGTAGGGTCGGAACGTGTCTGCTAAAACACATCTCAAACCAGGCTGTAGGTCAGGTTTGGGGAGGCAGGACGGCAGAGCAGCATCTTCCTCCTGCAGTTCTGTGCAGTGACAGCGAGGGTGGCAGACTTTGGAGCATGACAGATTCCAAATTGCTCTGCGTGGTCGGATGAGTTCCGGAGCGCCTCCCCTCCCCAGGGCAGGGGCTGTCATTTCCTGGAAAGGGCACCTTTGATCCAGGATCTGTTACTCTCCTGCCGAACAGAGCTTGCAAATTACTAATGATTCTGGCAAAAGAACTTTAATTTTGTGCCAGTGGGAGATTTCAGGTTAATTAAACGGTCTCGTTGCTCTGTGTTTCACCAGGTAACTGCTTTGGGCTGAGGCTGAGGAACTTTACAGCTTGAGGACCTAATCCTGTCCTGACCTGAACTTCAGCAGACCAAGCCAATGTCTCCAAGTGCCTGAACAAGTTCTGAAACTCACTCTGAAAAACTTTAGGGCCACACTAGGACAACAGTGTGCTCCAGGCTGTGAAAGCAACTCGTTGCTGCTTCCCACTTTTGTTAGCCTTCAGGCAAATGTCCAGAAATGCGAGAAAAGCAGCAAACCCAGCTGCTGAAGCACGTCACATAGATCAAGGGTCTCACCTGTGTGGTGGGTGAGCAAAACAGAAAGGCAAGAAATCCCAGGGCAGAAGGAAAAAACTCCAGAGCAAGCCTTTACCTGAGGCGATCAGTGTTTGTGTCTGCAGCACAAAGAGAGGAGGTGGGTGCTGTGGGATTAAAAACTGATGTCCTTGGTGTGGCAGAGCACCTGCTATCAAATCCAGTCCTGTCTATGCATTGACAGTGGTGCTGAATTCCACTTTGGCTCTCAGCTGAGATAGGAGGCTCAGATGGGATGGGATATCATGCAGACATCACATCACGGAGGTAGGGGGAGTCCCTGTGAAGAGAAATGGGAAGGGGGAGCAGTAGGGGCCCTGAACATTTGCTCAGGGCGAGATCTGGAGCAGGATGAGGCTCAGAGAGCATTTGGGAGACCAGATATTGGGATTTTTCTAAGAGTTTTGTGGAAAGTGTTTCTGGACGGATTAGGTACAGGAACGCAGGAAATTAGATGAGCGCAGAATTTAACATCCATGGCTGTCTAAAGATTTTATATCACATTTTGCAGCTCTGATGAAGTGAAACAGTGAAACAAGAACGACTGCAGAATGTAAGAGAAACATTGCTGAGATATCCAGAGGGACCTTTGCCTGTAATGGTTGCCACCAGTGTTATTTCATTCTAATTCAGAAAAAAAAATCACATTATAATTAACAAGAAGGAAAAAAGGTAAGAATTTGGGCAAAAATAATACTGATAAAAGCAATCCAGGTTCTGTTCCGAGAGATGCAGATGAAGAGAGGATTTAAGTGGAAAAGGGAAGCAAAGTAAATAGAAAAGACATCCCTGGTGAGCAAAGCCTGTTCCACCTTTTTCAGTGCAAGGATGATAATAATTACAACAGTATATGATTTATTCAGTTTTTGTAGCCTTTTTCCTTGCACTCAAAAGAGAGATGGGAAAGGCTCAGGAAAACAGAGAGGTGGGAAGAGCTCTGAAACAAAAAGCCTGCTTGCTATTTCTTTGTGCAGCTTTCTGCCTCTCTCCTGAAGGAATAAAAGATGTCAAATCTCCGTATTCTGGGGCTCTGCCAGCTCTTCCCCCTCTGTATTTTCCTGAGCCCTTGCAGGAGTGGCTGTGCCTGGCGAAGGCAGGGAGAGGAACAGGAGGTGCTCTCACCTGGCTCCACTCACGTTCTGACCCGCCGCACCCCACTGCTCATTAATATGGCATTTTCAGGGTAGGATGGCTCCTGGCTGGCAGGTGACAAAATTGTTGGAGGTATGTGCTGCAGCTGGAGCCAGGACTTGCAGGGGGACAGGTGGAGGTCTGTAAATAAGGACACTTGGAGCCTGTCTGTGCGGTGCCAAAGCCGTTCCTGCCCAGGAGCCAGCTGAGCCCTTGTCCCTGCCTTAAACAGCAGGTCACTGCTGCCGGGGCTGCTGTTGTCAGCGGGAGCCAAAGGACAGGATCTGCACAGCTTTCAAGGGGTAACTCCACAAAATATGTAAAAGCCCCCAGATTGGCCAATTTCAGACCATTTGTACGAGTTCACTGTGGTTTCTTACCCCACCCACCTCCCTTGTCCCAGTGCCCATGGCACCTGCAGCACCTCTCCTGCTCATCACGCCCTGCTCCTCAGCAGGACAGCACCAAAAGGACATCAAGGGGCTGGAGCGTGTCCAACGGAGCTGGGGAAGGGGTTGGAGCCCCAGGAGCAGCTGAGGGCGCTGGGAAAGGGGCTCAGCCTGGAGAAAAGGAGGCTCAGGGGGGACCTTGTGGCTCCGCATAGCTCCCTGACAGGAGGGGGCAGCCGGGGGGGTTGGGCTCTGCTCCCAGGGAGCAAAGGACAGGATAAGACAAAACAGCCTCGGTTTGTACCAGGGGAGGTTCAGGTTGGATATTGGGAAAACTTTTTTCACAAAAAGAATTGTTAAGCACTGGCACAGGCTGCCCAGGGCAGTGGTGGAGTCACCATCCCAAAAAACATGTGGATGTGGTGGTTTAGGACATGGTTTAGTGGTGAATATGGCAGTGCTGGGTTAATGGTTGGACTCAATGATCTGGGAAGGCTTTTCCAACCTTAACAGTCCTGTGATTCCATGGTTCTGGGACCTGCTCCTAAATCTGCCCATTCGTAAAGATCAGATCTAGGCCTGACCTTAGGAGGAAAACCTCAGGAGTGTGGGATTTGTGCAGAGCACTGTGTGGATATCCTACACTCACACTCTTTTTCCTGAAGCCGGTTTGCATTTAGCTGCCTCGTGCGTGGCTGTAAATCCCATTTTTGTGCTGTGGCTTTTCTTCTGCCTTTTCTCTGGTCCCTGCATTAACATTGCTACTTCGTATTCTGATGTTTTGGCATCTACCTTTGCAAACTGTTAAAAGTCAAGATTGCCTCGTTGAGTTTGAAGGGCAGAGCACTCCAGCACTGATTTTTCTTTGACATCTGCCTCATGAATTCTGCTCTATTGGTTCAATATGACTTATGGGCAATTTCAATTTGCTGGGACTCTGGTGGGGTTGGGTTTTTTTTTTCCATTGATGTGGAGGACTGCAGGCCATGCATGGCAATGAGAAGTTCGACCCAATCTGTTTAATAGCCTCAGGAGGTGGATTAGAGCAATATTATGAAACCATATCAATTTTTATGCAGGTCCATTAATGAAGTTCATGTGTCTGCTCTGTTTATAGACAGTGTTGTTTGGTGTGTCATAGATCATTTTCTGCATAACTGAAATGATTATTGCAGACGTGCAATCAATGAAATGTTCTTCTTCCAATTGGCACACTTGATTTTCTTCGTGAAATTTTGCTCACGCTTTAATGGGAATAAATTTCCAGTCCAGCCAAGCTCTGACGACATCCAGTAAGGACACTGCAAAGTTCTATCCTTTGCTAGCAGTCACTCACTAGCAACAGTTCCTCAGGAGAGGAGCTGGGAATTCCAGTGGATCGTGCTTTTGGAAAAAGGCAAACATGAGATGTGGATGCTGAAATAGGGGAATGGTTCGGAAGTGGAATAAATTTGCTGCATTTAGTGGCAGTGGCTGAACACCAAACTTAAGGAAAATGAGATCGAATCAGGGGGAGTCCAGAGCCAGAGAACAAGAGTCAAGCTTTAGAAGCCATGACCCAGAAGAAAAGATTGAAATAATTGTGTGGGTGAACTTTAGAGAAGAAAAGACGGAAGGGAAACACGATGGCCCAGCCTCCCAGCACGTCTGTGGCTGCTGAGCAGTTTCTTCCCCATGTCAGGGCAAAAAGTGAGTTGGCTTGGATGGCAGCAAATTTAATCTAATAATACAGCTAATTTAGGCTCATCATGAAATTTCTAATGGTTTGAAATACGAGTTGGCATAGATTTTCTAGGAAGATTATATAATCTCAGTCACTGGATGTTTTAAAGACTGAGGTCCATATATCAAAGAGGAATACAGCAGAGATACCCTTTGTAAACCTTCCTCAGTCTTTCCATATTTCTCTTCCTGCAACACACCTCTTTGTACATACAAAAATCACACGTATTTTCACTTTTTTCTCCCCAATTTTGACATGCAGCTTTTCTTTGTGCTCTGTAAAGTTTGCTCATAGACGGTTTCACTTAAATAACATTCCCAGTGGGCTTTTCAGAAAGTCTTTTACTGGGAATAGGAGTGCCCAGATATTTGTGAATCACAGAGACATAGAATCCTGCAATGTTTTGGGTTGGAATGGACCTCAAAAATCATCTCCTTCCAACCCCTGCTATGGGCAGGGACACCTTCCACTAATGGAAAGTGGTCACCAAACTGGTGAAGAAGGGAGAAACTGTATTTCAGATTTTTGGAGGAGGGCTCTGGCCTGGTCTGTGCTGACCCTGTATTGGGGGTGCTACTATGAAAAATAATTAATAATTATACAATTAATAATGCAAATTTAGTGAAGAATCAATCAAGTATAAATTTCCATATTTCTATCTCGATGAAGGAGAGTTTTTGCTAGATAATAAGGTGCATTTCACCTAACAGTAAGAAGATCTCCTATGATGGCAGCAAACAATGTGTTGATGTCTCCTGGTTACTTACAGGTTACTGAGCCTTTTGGAACATCTTTTCAGGATCTTTGGGTTCTTTTCACTGAATTTAGTTTCCTTTTTCTGAGCACAAAGAATAAAATATTCAGTTGTAATAACAAATCCTCTGATGGCATGAAAACGTTATTAAACAACTTCAATAACCTCTAGAAACATAAATGTAATATAGGAGAAACATTCCTTTACAAAAGTCGATTGGAGGTACGGTTTTGATGCAATTTGTCAAATCCATCTTGTTTCTAAAGCGTGATGGAAGTTAATATTGATTGCCATTTTAAAGCCCAGCTTGTGGGCTTTGTTCCACTCAGCTGCCAGCATTGTCATTCCCAAGGTTTATTTTTCCTGTGCTCTCAGATCACGGAGGCTACTGGAGCATGTTAGGGCTGGTAATAACACAGCTGCTGATAAACAAAAGCTGTGAATATCAGCACAGCAGAATGAAGCAAAATAAGAAAATCTCTCCCTGTGTGTGGGCTGTGAACATGTTAAGAGCCCTAATCAAAATTTATTTAGGGAAAAACTCCTGTAGTAACAGCAGCAATCTGCCCGTGGTATCAGTTCTTTCTCTAATCTGCCAATAATGAATAATATCTGTCAATTATTTCATCTGAGATTTGCCATCTGACCAATAGAATTATAAATTCCAAAATTAAAAAATTCGTTAGTATCTATCACTGTTCTTTTCAAGTATGAAAATTTACCTTAATACCTTTAATTAAAAGGATTTATCTTTTGACGCTTCTGTGTTTTCCCAAAGGTCTCAAGTGTTTCTCCCTGGAGGTCTCCTCACTACGTGGTTCTAGGAGTAGGGAAGTTTTGCCAGACCTCTTTTGCTGTCGTCACGTTCCCGTGTCCCTGCAGAGGTGGAGCCCTGGTGCCTCAGACTCTTGGCTTTACAGGCAGAGGGACACGAGAGATGCTTCGAGAGCAGCATCACAACCTCCAGCCTCACCCCGAGCGCACTGTGCAGGCAGCAGGGCAACCAGAGCCCAGAATTCGGTCTAAAATGCCACAAGGACAGCAGCTCACAGATCTGAGGTACTGCAACCCACAAGTCAATAGGTAGGGATGCTGCTAAACCTGTGGACCTGCAGGAATGCAGGAACAGGAGTTCCTTCTTCTCCACCCCGAGCTGAAAGCCCCGAGCCTTTCCTTCACGGGAGGAATAAAAGATTCCCAGATAAAAACATCTCTGCCTTGTGCTGTCAGATGTCTTGATGTACTCGGCACACTGCTACAAAGTGCTCGGAGTGCTGTTCTTGCCTTGAATTGCTGTTTTTCACGGGAAGGTTGCTCAGCTGGAAAATGTCTTGGCTGGCAGACCCTCAGGAGGTCAAGCAGCACATCACTGTTGGGCCGAGCCACAGCCTCAGCCTCCTGCCTCCCCAGATCTGCCTGAGCTTTTTTTTCCATCCATCAGGACAGTTTTCTCCCTATCCTGGTGAGACACAGAACGCTGCAGTTGCTTGTGCAAGTGAAGGCTTTATTAGCACATCTCCTTTGCACTGTCTGCTGATTGATGGGGCGAACAACCCCAAACTCCACATGGGTGCAAACTTTCTATTGCTTCGCTGCCCTCGGAGAAGGATCACCCTAAAAGAAAAGCCTCACAACATGATCTGTGTATGCATAAAGTGATTTATTTCAAAGGCACACTGTATTAGCAGTGCTTCCACCCATGTGCTCTTCCCCTGACAGAGACAAATTGCTATCTCAGCAGCTGGTCCTGCCAAGGCAATTTGCACTTGCTTTGCCAAGTGACAGGAAACTCCACTCTGTACCCTTGTCCCCCCTGAGTTGTCTTGTTAAAGCGTTTTCGGGCTGCAGGAGCTGATCTGCAGCAGTCAGCCAAGGCACTGGGATGATCAAAGGGCTGGGAAAGTAGTGAGGAACTTTCCTGCTGAAAGGAACTTTTAAACACCCCCCCCCCCCCCCATCATTTGCTCTGGATGCTTAATCCTATTTAAATAACAACATGTCAAACATGCCCAGTCATCAGCTAGCAGGTGTCCCTGCTGAGATTTCCAACTTGAAGTTTTCCTGCGTCTCGGTGCAAGGATTTTTTTCCAAATATTGACTTTCAGTTTTCAAGGTTACTGATGATGTTCTCAGGCACAAGAGTTGTTCAGCTCACATCAGGAAAAGAGGCACATAAGAAGATGGATGCTTTTATCGGGCAAATCATCTGGCTGGATATATACTTTTGGATTTACCTGTAAGACCTTGTTTGAATAAATCCCTGTTTTTCTGTAATTACCTGTGCAAACAGCCGTGAGCCCTCGCCTTTCAGCTCCTCAAAGAAAGAGCTCTAATTTATGATGTTTACACAGCAGTGTCTGTGAGCTGGCACCAAACAGGCTTCAATCTTCATCTCCCCCAAGAAAAAAAAAACTTATTAAATAACAGTGAGAAACCTACAGGATCAATTGTGTGACAGTGCCTAATGTTGCACTTCCAGCTCCAGGTAAGCCAATTACTGGAGGTACTGAAAAGGACGAACCTCAGGCAGCTCTGCTCCATCCTTTTGCTGCTGGTGGGAGAAAGGGAGGGCACAGCTGGATTTCTAGACCAGACCAAGTGACCTGAGCTGGCTGTTTTGGCTGTGACAGTGCTGAGGCTTTCACGCCCTGTCACAACTTCTTTCAGGACACCTGTTCCGTGATTTAATAACTCGGGTGCTTGCAATTCTGTGGCTGAACTAAAATTAGATGCTGTGTCTGAGCCATTAGTCTGGCTCTGTATGTCCCAGGAGCAACAGTCCAGCAGTGCTGTGAGAAACAGTGGTGATTTTTTTTTTCTTTTGAGAAAACAAAAACAACTAAATTAGTGCAGAAAAACCCCAACCCAACCAACCAACCAAGCAAAAAAACCCAAAAAACAAAACAGAAAAACTTGTTTTCTCTGTGAACAGAGAATTTAAAAAAGTAAAGTAGTAAAAAATTGGGAGGGAGGAAAAGCAGTGAAGTCAGATGTTTCTATGGTGCTCTTAGTTGAAAAGCTGACTCTGGCAGTGTTCAAAGTGCTTGGTAATCTTCTGTCTGAATATTTCACAGTCGTAAAAAGAAAGAACAAAGTACTCAACCTCTTCCTTTTTTTTTTTTTGTTTTGTTAAATTAGGCCCAGAATAACTATTAAATGTATTAACTGTTCTGTGGTAGTTTGTCAAATTATTCTCACACATTTTGGGTGCTGTTTTGGGGTTTTTTAATAGATGTGGATTTTTTGCAGCGTTCACCACACCAATCTCTGGCTTCGCGGAGTGTTTGTCATTCCGAACCTGCCACCATCTCCTCAGGGCCTTGCCTGCTCCCCGGCCAGCCAGCTGGAATGATTCTAGCCAAAGATAATTAAAATAACAAATGGCAAACAGTGGAGAGCAAATAACGAGTACTGAGCCCCTGTCTGTGCAGGTAGGGCCGTGTTTGCACACGGGTACAGATATTGGGATAAATGGCTGTGGCCCAGGAGTTGTGTTTGCAGGAGCTGGGAAACAAGGAAGGGTATTATGAAAACTGCTGAATGAGGGGTTGTGGGTCTGAGCAGAGCAAACTCTGTGCCCAGGACAGCTCAGTTTGGCTGCCCCAACCCTTATTTCTACAGATCCCTGTGTGGTCACTTTGCTTTGGGACTCAGTTGGAGCTTTGCCAGCTCCAACAGGAACACAACCAGTTTTCATAATAACATTTAGTTGACATCAGTCTTCATCTTTTAGGATTGCCTTTGTCAGCTGCTTCAATTAGATCCTCTTAATGTCCACGTTAATAAATGTTATTTAGTGGGACAAAATTATATTTGGATGGGAAAATGTATTCAGTGTTACCATTTAGATGTAACTCCAGTGCAGCTTTTTGATATTTGTAGATACGTTCATGTGATCAGAGAATCACAGAACAGACTCAGAACATCCTGAGCTGGAAGGAGCCAAAAGAAGAAAGTCCAGAGGAGGCACCAAGGCGATCAGAGGGATGGAAAGGCTGGGAGAGTTGGGATTATTCTGCCTGGAAAAGCGAAGCTTCAATATGACCTAATTGTGGTCTTCCAGTGCCTGAAGGGCACTGAAGGAGTTGAGAGGAACCGTGGAGAGCGACTGTTTACAAGGGATGGAGTGCCAGGATGGGGTGCCAGTGGGAATGGCTTCCCACTGCCAGAGGGCAGGGTTAGATGGGATATTGGGAAGGGACTGTTCCGTTCCCTCCCAGAGGGTGGGGAGGCCCTGGCACAGGGTGCCCAGAGAAGCTGTGGCTGCCCCTGGATCCCTGGAAGTGTCCAAGGCCAGGCAGGACGGGGCTTGGAGCAACCTGGGACAGTAGAAAGTGCCCTTGCCCATGGCAGGGGGTGGCACTGGAAAATCTTTAATGTCTCTCCCAACCCAAACCATTCCACGAGTCTGTGATTCCGTGATTCAGGTATCCATGCGGTCTCTGTGCTTGTGAAAATGAATATGACCAGGTAAACATGGAAAAATCAAATCATTCACAGAGAAATAAAACAACTTTCCGAGACTCTTATAATGGTTTCCAGGTTGGGAGTCACGAAAGATTGACTTGTGGAAGAAATTTTTCGTTGCTATCTTAAATTCTCTTTCCATGTTGGAGAGAACTCCTGGCAGCCTGTTCTTAAGAGTAAACGGATATAACTTTCCCAAACTTCATTAACATCTCACTGATTATCAATAGCTGAGCTTCTGAGCTTTAATTAATGTGTGGTGAATTGAAGCTTTATTTCCCGTGATCATCAACATCTCTGAAAGTGCTCAAAAAACTTGTGGATGTGGCACTTGAGGACGTGGTTTAATGTTGAATGTGGTGGTGGTGGTGGTGCTGTGTTGATTGTTGATGATCTTAAAAGTCTTTTTTATCTTAATGATTCAGACAAAGAGAGAACTCATGAACTCTGGTGTCATCTCTTTCATGCTCTTCACTTATTTTGCAAATCCTGTGGTGTTCAAACCAAAATATGCTGGTTAATTTTCTGTATTAAAATCAGCAGTGTGTTGGGTGAGGGGGAAAATGTTTATAAATAGAAGAGCAAGGTTGTAAACCAGGACTAAAGTGGGTGTAATGTCTGCTGCCTGCCTCACACCAGCACCTGGGGCAGGTTTGCCTCCTTTTCTAAACTGCAGAACTTGTTAAAAGTGTGTTAAGTAACCAAAGGCAATTTCAATCAATAATCTGGTCCTTGTCTGACAGCTTTGGTATTGGATACATATTCATACCCTCCTTCAAAGCTGATTCCTTTTTATTCTGCAGAGGGTGAGAACCTCATTGCTAATCAGAACACTATTCCTACTTATAACTTGTAGCAAATGAATCTCAGCCAGTTGTTTAAATTGAAATTTTTAGCTGCCAGTCAAGACAGGTCAAATGGGAAATGCAAAAAATTAAGATCACTGACTAAAAAGAACAAATATCTCTATGCATCCACCTGTGGCTCCATGTTAACTCCATGCAGATGGCAACTACTCACGTGGCTTTCTATCTTGAGGAATTATTTCAATTCAAAGGAAATAAATACTTTTAAAATGCCATACACTTGCTGCAATTGACTTTGCCAGCAGGTTAAAATATCTCTAAAATGAATATTCCACTTCAGATTGGGATTTTTGATGACTAAAGTGACTCAACTGTGTCTGCAGTAATTGTCTCCACCGTTTCTCTGGGCAAGAAAAAAAAAATCTCCACAAAACAACCAGCAGCCCTGGTATGGAGAGAAACCTCAAATTTATTTATACAGCAGCAGGAAATACAGGCCCTAAAAACTGAGGGCTCCACGTGCAGGATGCTTCACAAACAGAAATAATGAGTAGCTCTTGTCTCAATGAATTTCGAGTTGATGACTCCACCAAAGGCTCGAGGAGAAATAGAAGCACAAAGGTCTGGTGGCTGCTGTGAGGGCCTGGAGGGGGTTACTGGCAAATGAGGGTTAGAAGGCTCCCCAGTCCCCCCCCAGCACTACTTTAAATCAATAAATGCTGGGTTGCAGCCTCCAGGTGCTGCTAATGTGAGGCATTAAAAACAATTCCAGCTGCATGATAACCTTTGATATTCTAAACCGGGCCATTTTATCTCACAGAAACACCTTCCCCAGCTCAGAGAATTATGGAGCACTTGCCCTTAAAGCCCTGGTAATTGCCGCAGGTAACACCTTGGATAACTCAGCCCTGGGTTTGCAGAGCTCCTAAATGTCCCTTGTGGAGTAATATAGGGAAGGGAGGTCACAGTGCCAATGCAGGAACATTTATCTAACAAAGGCAGCATTTGATATTGCACCTCATTTTTTGTTCTCACACTGGAAGACAAGGACAAAGGACACTCGAAAATTACAACCTTTTTAGAGTTAATAGATGTAGGTGGCTCTCAGAGCATAAAATGCTTCTCTGAAATCTGAAAGCTCCTCTGTCTGACACATTTTTACCTCTAAACATTGGAATTATCTGACTGAAATCAGTGAAGTCATTAATTTACGCTGGCAGATATAGGAATGCCAACAGAGACAGGAGCATCCCTGTCGCCAGGCAAGAGAGGATGCAAACGCCTTCTCTAGATACATTCTACTTTTTCCTAATTTTTTTTTTTTCCATCAATAACCCAATCTCTCTTCCTGTGTATCGTTGCAACAAAAGCTTCTGGAGACAGACGTGCTGCCCTGAGTTATTCCCTGACTCTGGCTTTTCTGCTTTAGTGCTGGCACCCTGAAAAAGCACAAAAGGATTTTGACAATTGAAGTTGCAGGCAGGTTTGCTCTCGGTGCCATTGTAATTTACTTGCTCAGATAAATGTCTTTTACACTTGGGTAATTTTTTTGCATTGTGCATGTTATTCATAGTCGAGTGAAGTTGAAAATCCTAGAAGATGCTTTAGCTTGGCTCTTTCTACTTGGAATTGCTTAAGAATTGTTTATGGGATTATTGTTTTGCCTTGCTTTTTACTCAGTCAGTCTCAGTTGGAAGAAAGAAGCTGCATGTAATAATAAAGAAAGCAAAAGCCCCAAACATATCCTGCAGCAAACCAAGGCAGGCTTATTGGGGATGGGAATATTTGAGCAGGGCTTGAAGGGGGCTGTGTTGTGCTCTCTGATGGTGTTTCAGGGGAATTTAGGGATGAGATAGCCCCAAGAACAGAACCACACCGCTCAGGAACATTAAATTTATAATTTATCAGGTGGGCTAGGCAGAGCAAGTGGGTTGTGATTTTTATGATAAGGTTTCTGCTGCATGGCGTTATCCTCAGACACTCATGGATTTCACACTCCCCAGTCCTGCCCCTGTCCCTGCCCCATTTGGGACCAGCACCAGGGACCCTGGGGACAGGAATGCACATCCCACTGCCAGATGTGTCCATTCCTGGGGTGCAGCCCAGCTCCTGCACTGTGGGCTTGGACTCCTACCTGACGTTTGAAGTCCGTGTAGAGGTAATCCCACAAGGGGCTTGTTCTTCCCTATTTAGTGCTTTATAACTCGGCTGGTTGGCCAAGACCTCACAGACCTGGGCCAAGTGCTCTGTTCCCACTCCACGAGCCAATCCCTGCTGTATTTGGGTCACTATCACCCTTTAAACCCCTGCTCAATATCTATTAGAAGGTTCTAGAATTCCTAAATCATCAGAGCAGGTCCAGAGCTTTTGGGCAGGTTTTCCCCACAAAAATTATCTGTGTTTTTGCTTCCCTGCACATGCTACAAACAACTCACGAGCTGGAGCTGGACAAGTGTGGCCAAGGTCTCAGGAATCTGAGCGATGCGTTCAGGGAAGGTTCACCCCACGACAGCAATTTATTGCCTTTATCAATTATTTGGAAGAGAGAACTCAGTTGGTAGAGGGAGAAATAAAAGATACACAATGTCAAGAGTAAAAAGGCAAAGTTGACAGGTAGTTGATAAAAATGTAACCCTCATTTTTTCTGTTGACTGAGCGACTGCAAACGATATGTATTTTAACAGAGCCAAAGGAAAGGTCTTGCATTTTGTAGTAAAAACCCACTAGAATATCTTGCTGATAGCAGCAGACTCGACGTCAGGGGAAATATTTACACCAAAAGTGGAATTTTGTGGGGTTTTTTTCCGAGACACTCAGTGGGATTTCATGAAAGAAATGAATTCAGGGAAGTTTTGTGTCTTATGCTCCTTAGGACCTCAAAATCAACAAATCTTTTTCAAAGGACTATGATAGTGTTGTGGGAGGAGTCTTGCCCAGGTGAAGGAAGGTTGAGTGGAAAAGAAGGTTCTTTCCTCTAAAGAAATAAACTAATTTAGAAACAAACCAACCCCCGAAAAACAAAGAGGCAAACTAATGGTATAAAATAACCTGAATAATAATAATTTGCAGATTTGCTGTCAGTCTGGATCAGATCAGGAGAGGGGTGGGGTGATTATGTCTTGCAAACTAATCAAAAGCATTAAACTGACCTATTTTTTTATTCAGAGCTGGAAACTCCATGCAAACGCCCTACAGCTCTGAGGGAAACACAGCTCTGATTCTGCCAGGTGCTGAGCCTGCTGTCTGCTCCTCAGAAAACTCGAAGTCATGGATAACTTAATACCTCTCCAGTGCTGTGGTAAAAGCGAGTCCCTCATTTTTGGGAAGCCAGGTCAGAAACGGGAGGCAGCTGGAAACAAAGCAGTTTAGAGATGGTCTTTAATTACAGAAATTCAGAGAAGGGACAAGAAAAGGCTCTCTTTTGTCTGCACCAGCCTTTGAGTTTGAGGCCATTTGGGAAGATTAGACACTGTATACATTTGTGCCTCCCAAGTGGGACAAACCTCTGTTCCAATCATCAGCTACCAGTGCCTGCTGGGGACAGCTCCATTGAAACCAGTGGAAAAACCCCTTTTGGATTCAGGGCTTTGAGTCCAGTGCTGTCTGTCCTCAGGTGGTACCTACCTGCTGCTACTGCTTCTGACTTCACACTCTGAACGTCTTAGAAAATGGGCTCTGAGACCATAATTTTTTTTTTTTTTTAAACTTTTTCACTCTTTTAAAGACATCTTTATGGAGTGCATTGTGGGTAAGGCCCTGACAAAACAATCCCTTCACTCCACGTCATTTTGGGCAACATGCCAGAGTTTCTTGAGGTTATAAAACTTCAGTGAGAACACCTTCATTAAAAAAAAAAATCAAACTGCTTCATTGAAGCCCAGTCTCCTTCTGCTTTCATGCCCCACATCTTCTGCTCTGCAGTGAAACAAACTTTTCCTGAGCCTTCTAACTGGGCTTTTTTTACTTTTATCTGTCTGTGCTACCAGGTGATGGTACCTGGACTACTTTCATCTGCAAAGCATCATTTTCAGAGCCACAGCTCCCAGTTTGGGTATTTTTCATGTTTTACTCTGTATGTACCATTGCTGTTACAATTGTGCAGCAGCACTAGGAAAAAGAGAAAGGGAAAAGGAGGAGTTGGGAAAGTGAGGCTGGTGGTGAGGACATGGGGAAGAGGGAGGTGCACACAACAAACCCCTCCGAGCTTGTGCTGGGCTTTGATCGAGCAGCCTGGGCTGGTGGAAGGTGTCCCTGCCCATGGCAAGGGGTGGGACTGGAGGAGCTTTAAGGTCCCTTCCAACTCAACACATTCCCAGATTCTCTGATTCTACGATCAGTTCAGTGACTGTAGCCATTGAATACTGGAATTTCCCAAAATCTGGCGTATAAAATCCAGCCCCTTTTTTCCAACTGAAGGTCAAAGACTTTTCAGTTTTAACTCCATACTTTTACTTAGCTTATGGTATTATTCAGATTAGAGTGTTACTTCTTTTGTTGGTTATTTTAGGGATCTATCTACAGATTGACTACAATGTGATAATCCTTTGGCAGAGCCATGAATTTCCAGGGGTTAAATGTTCATAGGTGGCACATACAGGAAAACCAGCTCAGCTGAATTATCCTTTTCTTCTGGCTGCCCCTGTGACCATGCCCATCTGCACACAGGTGCAAAAATCCACACGTGTGTTAAGAAACCTGCTACTCGTAATTAAGTCAGGCTGCTTGACGACATTAACCACCTCTTCCAGCTCATGCATCTTCAGGGAGTTGTAACTGAGATTCTCCTAAATATTCCAGGGAATGGGCACAGCCTCAAGGCTGCCAGAGCTCCAGGAGTGTTTGGACAATGCTCTCAAGGATGCACAGGGTTGGATTGTTGGGGTGTCTGGGCAGGGCCAGGGGTTGGACTGGATGATCCTGGTGGGTCCTTCCCACTCAGGATATTCCGTGATTCAATGAAATACGAAAAGACTCAGTCTTAAATCCAAACAGGATGTTATAAAACAGCCTAAGGCATGACCTTAGGTTTTGACTGCTTCACGGTAAAAGTTGCTTATCTCTACTTTTGTTTCAGCCAAAGAAGCTGTTTTGCCATGGCAGCACTGCTAAATGACACAAACCCCTTTTGGTCTCAGGATATATTTCAGTCAGAAAGCAATCGGGGGAAAATCTACTGCTTTGCAAATCTCCCCATAAATTTGAGAGCCCACTTACCTTGCAGCGAAGGGTTATTCTGCGGAGTGAGAGGGAACAGAGTCCCTGTAGTTGCCATCTAGGTTGAATTATATTTAACCTGGAGAATAAACTCGGCATAAGAGTTATGCTGCACCATTAAAGTGGAGCCCATGTGCCAGCCTTGAAATGACTGTAAGGTCAACCACAGCCTCCCACCAATTACTCTTGTGCTAACCCCAATAACCAGATTTTAGCTAAATCATAGATACCTGCACTGTTCCCAGACTTTTCCAAAAGACTTGGAGAGATGAGCAATTTAAAACTGAGGGTTTAATGTAAACTCTGCAGATACCACGAGAAAAAAATGAAACTGAGCAAAATCAGTCAAATGTAGCTTGGAGAGAGATGGTTTGCAAGGGCCTGGAGTGACAGGACAAGGGAGAATGGGATCCCACTGCCAGAGAGCAGGGTTAGATGGGATATTGGGAAGGGACTGTTCCCTTCCCTCCCAGAGGGTGGGGAGGCCCTGGCACAGGGTGCCCAGAGAAGCTGTGGCTGCCCCTGGATCCCTGGAAGTGTCCAAGGCCAGGCAGGACGGGGCTTGGAGCAACCTGGGACAGTGGAAAGTGCCCTTGCCCATGGCAGGGGGTGGCACTGGAAAATCTTTAATGTCTCTCCCAACCCAAACCATTCCACGAGTCTGTGATTCCGTGATTCAGGTATCCATGCGGTCTCTGTGCTTGTGAAAATGAATATGACCAGGTAAACATGGAAAAATCAAATCATTCACAGAGAAATAAAACAACTTTCCGAGACTCTTATAATGGTTTCCAGGTTGGGAGTCACGAAAGATTGACTTGTGGAAGAAATTTTTCGTTGCTATCTTAAATTCTCTTTCCATGTTGGAGAGAACTCCTGGCAGCCTGTTCTTAAGAGTAAACGGATATAACTTTCCCAAACTTCATTAACATCTCACTGATTATCAATAGCTGAGCTTTTATTAATGTGTGGTGAATTGAAGTTTCATTCCCTATGATTCAACCACTTTTTCCACTTCCTTCTACTTTCAGCAGATGGATCATTAAAGGGTCCCTATAGCATAAACTTATTTAAAGATATTCCTGACTGCTTTGGCAATAGAAAGAGACTTGGAATTTAGTTTCTAAAAGTCAGTATCCCCTCATTTAATGTAATTACAAAACTACATAATTTTTAAAAATGAGACATTAACTCCACATTTATGATATTTAATGCTCTCAGTGTGCAGATGGAATGCATGTAAATGTGAAATTTAAAAAATGGTATTTTAGAAACACTCTACTCCAGGACCTTCTGTACATGACTTAGGGGAATCGGCAGCAAATCCATTCAAGGCATGAGTTATGGATGATAAAAATCCAGGGAACTTGTCTAATAAATAATGGCACTAAAACCCTCTTCCACAGTTCTTATTTCTAATGTGAAAATGTGCAGCCTGGTGTGACTGAAATGTAAATCGTGTGCCCTGAGACCTGTTCTCCTGGGGGAGGATGAGGGGATGGATCCTCCTTGGCCAAACCACGGCAGTGGAAGCCCAGTTTCCATCCTGGATCATCAAGTCCAGCTTTTGACGCTGTTTATGAGTGATCTGAAGTTTTCCCGCGGCTGTGAGACTCTACCTGTGGAAAATCGCTGCCTTTGGATGATTTTTTGAGCCTGTCACTTTGTCAAGTGGCCTCCGTGTCACATCATCCTAACTGCTGGCACCATCACAGGGATCCACATGGATCCAACACCCCCTTCCAAGCTGACCTGACTATAACAGACATCCCAGGCTCAGTTCTCCCTGATGAGCTGAGTCTCTCCGTGGTGTCAATTGCGTGAAATTCCCACTTGTTTGCATCCTACATAGAATCAGGCTCCCTGCATACACTAAATACTTAAATACACACAGAATACATGATTACATTATCCTGATAACAGGATCAAAATAAACGCTCCTGATGCACTACCAAGAGGAAAAGTAGCACAGAAATAAAATCCAAGGGGTCTATGCTGTGCTGCTTCTCTTCTCTGTATTTCACAGTCATTTCTGCAGTTGCTGATGTCCTGTAACAAGAGAAAACTGCCAATTTAAGGTGATGCTTTAAAACTCCCATGTCATCCTGGAGGTTTGAGCTGGCCACAGGTATTTCTCGCAGTGAGACAAGAGGTGGGCAGGAGTGACTCATATTCAATATCTATTATAATGTAATTCCACATTCTGGGTTCCGACAGACGCTTGAGCTGCAGAGGAAGGGTCATGAGTGACAGAGTCACATAAAGAGAGGGAAATGAGATGTCAAGGCAAGTTAATGGGGCTCTTTGGATATTACAGCTCTCCTGGCTTGGGTCGACCCCCAGCAAAAGTGTACTTGGAACCACAGAAAAACCGTGCTTGAAAAAGCAGGTTAAATTCTTGGGGAAAAAAGGTTAACCAGGCTAAACTGTTGGGAAAATTTTAAAGGCTTTGTTTCCACCTCCATTGGCTTAGATGGTGTTGAAGGAAGGGGCAAGGGAAGCTACCACAGGCAGTTTACCTCTTAAATCCAAACCAAGAATTATATAGATTTGTAATATTTTTCAAGCTAAAACTACGTTTTTATACTTTTTTTTTAACCTAGGTCAGTTTTCTTTCATTTTTCTCCTTAAAAATAGGATCAAAGCTTTCACTCAATCTCAAAGTGGCTTTTTTGTTCTGTTGTTGAATTATAAAAATCAAACCCAAACCCAGAGAATTCTGAGTTCAGTAATTGCAAAGCAGCTTATATTTTTATCCCCCTCTTTTCCTCTGTTTTGTCTTCATTGAGAAATGTAAGAGGTTGAGAAAAGGAACTTTTATAATTAAATTATTCACAAAAAAGTGAGCAAACCAGGACATCAGACTTTCCACTAATAAGCTGCTCCTTTTTTGCTTCCACATCATTAATATCTATTTTGCTAAAGTTATTAAGATGAAAAATGGTTATCAATACTTTAGTTTTATAATCAGAAGTGCACTTATTTCTTATACGCATAATTCCTTCTGACATCAGTCACCTTAATCTCGCATTGTTTGTGCTTCAGCAGGCTTTGACACTGCTGTAATTATCTCCTGCTGTTTAATAAAGCAGTTTTATTTGGAAGGCAGAACTAAAGCCTAACTGATGACCAGGAGACAAGAAAGTTGGCGTGGGAATTGGCATGGATTTGCACCCAGTGGGAGCACGGAGCCATTTACACGGTCTGTTATTTGCCTCAGGTGGGGTGTTTGGAGATTTTTTAGGCTGGGACTTGCACATTGCAATGAGACTGGCAGGGAGAGCTGGTCAGGCTGTGTGGGAGAACATCCCTTTGCCAGGTGCTGCTTTGCCAGGCACAGTGGGTGCATCCTACCAGCACCATGTCAGGCATCTCTGGGAGGAGATTTTGTTGTGGAGTGGCTCTGAAAGTGCTGTGGCCTCTTTATTTTGTGAACAAGGAAGAAAGGAACTTTCAGGAAACATGGACAAAGAGTCTGGAGTGACAGGACAAAAGGGAATGGCTTCCCACTGCCAGAGGGCAGGGTTAGATGGGATATTGGGAAGGAATTGTTCCCTGGGAGGGTGGGGAGGCCCTGGCACAGGGTGCCCAGAGAAGCTGTGGCTGCCCCTGGATCCCTGGCAGTGTCCAAGGCCAGGCTGGATGGGGCTTGGAGCAACCTGGGCTAGTGGAAGGTGTCCCTGCCCATGGGAGGGGGTGGCACTGGTGGCTTTGAGGTCCCTTCCAACCCAAACCAGTCTGGATTCTATAAAGGAATTGTACTCTTCGCATCTTGCAAAAGCCTTGCTTGGCCACACTCCAGTGTTGTTTCTATGAAAACCTTTCTAAGCATCCAGTTAGTTAATTTTATTGTTCACTAAACCATTCCCTGCCCTCATATTCCATGGAAAGCAGTGAACAGCTGAGAATCCCAGACTGGCTTGGGCTGGAAGGGACCTTACAGCCCATCTCATTCTCCCCCCTGCCATGGGCAAGGGCACCTTCCAAGTTGCTGCAAACCCCATCCAACCTGTCCTGGTCATGTGGAGTTAATTTTTCTCAGGCAAGTAGGAATTTGGAGGATAATGTGCAGGATGATTCGCATGCTGAAGACGGCCCTGTTAGCAATGCCACGGATGCTGATGCTGCTTTAGCTCCTGACAGTGATGAGTGGGGTGTAATATCTGATAAAGATTAGAGGCCTCAGAATCCAAACAAAACTCCTGAACAGGAATCCCCTGATACCAAAACACCATTTACAAGCTCTGACAGTGAGATAATTGGTCTGGGTGTGGCTTCTACTTACTGGAATAAATGATGATAAATAGTGACTCTGGCTGGACTTTGACTGGGGAAAATGGAATACTCACAGATATATTTTTATATTATTTCTGCTGTCAGAAGTCTGGAGAAGGGAATGTCTGTGCATTTTTGTGTGATCTGTGAGTAGAACAGGGCTGGCTGTGCCCAGGCCAACTACTGCACTGCTTCATTGTGGCTCCCACACCGTGCTCCTTCCTCCATCATATCCTGTGTGTCTCATCCATAAAACCCACACCAGAGCCATTTCTCCTTCTGCCATCGCCCACAGCCATTATTCTTGTCATCTGTGGCTTTTCCATCACTTAAGAATTTTCTCTTGACCTGAAAATTGGATTGTCATCTCAAGATGGATCATGAAAGGAGGAAACATTGCTCAATGAATCCATTCCTAACTCTCCACTGTGAAGTAGTGGGAAGTAATGTCAGGATATGTGATGTTCATCCATCACTGTCAAAGTGTCTCAGAAACCATCAGTTTCTGCTGCCCTTTCCTGCAGCCACCTCTACATGACCAAGCTACTCCAGGTGATGTAAAAGAAGCCCTGGGAAGGGGAAACTTGCTGGGAAAACAGGAAGTAAGGCAAGAAGGATAGATTTCTTTTTTCTTTACCCTTCTGACAAGTTTGGGGAGGAGGGGGAGTGTTTGAGCTCACTGAGATCCTTTTTGACAGTCTGCAAGGGAGATGATGCTGAGAAAGCAATGGAGGAACACTTTTAATCAGCTCCAGGTATGAGGAAATATCACTTTGTCCTCATAACTAGCAGGGCAAATGCAGCTTGGGAAGCTGGGCCTTATTACCTGACTCCAGACTTGTGCATTAACCTTTGCATTTTAATTCACTTCTGCTACTGAGCAGTGCATGAAGCTGAGGATTTATAGGGAGAGTGTTGACACGGCTTTGAATAGGGGTTGTAGACTTAAACTACAGTAGTGGTTTCTAGCTCTAGGAGAAGCACTGCGCTTACGAAATTAAAAGAACAGACAACAAGAGTTAACCTGCAGGCCTATTCACTTTAAAATTGTGTCTGCTTTCATCACAAAAGGAGAAAGGTACGTTTGTCAGTGCAGTGTTAAACACGAGATGCTGAGTTGCCAGGAGGAACATATTTGTTATGACAGGCAAGATGAAGTATCCACTGTCTTTTAAACAAGTAAATATTGCAGGACTGCTCATTAAAAATGCAGAGATCTGTCTTCATCACTTGGCCCCCCTTCTGCAGTTCCAAATTTCGAGGTGGTGAGTGACTGGAGAGAGGTTCAGCTGCCAGAGCTTGGATTAAGCAGTGTGGGGTTTGCCTCTGCAGCCTTTGCTGCCCTGTCATCATTGAAGACAGAATGCTTGCCCTGTGCAAATGAAATTGAAAATTAGTATTTCCAGTGAGAGGAACATAGGTAGAAAAGCGGTTGCAGAATGAGAGTGGAAAGGGAAGAAAGAAGTATCCCACTTTCACCGGTTTGGAGAGAAACTGGATGAGATAAAATAGAAAGTGATGCAGATTTTCAGTTTCAAGCTCTCTAAACTGAGTAAACAATAAAAGGGCTTCTGTTGAAAATGATAGTTCCAGTTGTTCACAAAATATTGCTGGTGACTCTCACCCCTCTCCTGATCCACTATTGCAGTAGAAATTAGAAAACCTTTTTTGAGGAGACCTTTCCTGCTAACTTTGCAGTTACCTCATCTTCTCCTTCTCCCCATTAAACCTCTCATTGAAACGCAAAGCATACACTTCAAGAGAGGAAAAGATGATTTCCTAGGGCCACGCTGGGGAGGGGGGCTTAGCACTTGAATCCAACTGAGTAACAAAGGGAAGAATAACACACTTCAAGCCTTCAAATCATACATTTTGCACAGCTCTCGAGCTGTCGGGGGGCTGTCAGCACATGCTGACTGAGTTCACCCATCACAAACTCCTCATACTGTGGTACATTTGTTAAAATGAAAGGCGCCTCTTGCAGAATAAATCTCGAGGAATGTATTGCCATTAACTGCAACCATTGTTGGTGCCTCCAATTGAAAATCCTTCGGAATTTTCTTATTAAAGGAAGCCCTTCTGTGGCAGAGGACAGGGAGCAATTGTGTGCAGAATTTGTATTGCTTCAGTCTGCTGGAAAGCATTGATAGACTCGAACTGAAGTCCACTGGAGAAATATCCCTGTGAAAACTTCTGTTAATTTTATAATAGCGCATTCCACCAGCAAGGCAGCAAAGAAAACTTCTCTAATGGTCGTAATGTAGGTTATTCTGCTTGACTTGCTGTCTCCGATTAAGTTGATACATCCATCTGAAGACATCTGTGACAGGCTTTTTATAAAGGAAATGATCCACATCTAGATGTTGGAGTTTGAAAGGACCACTGAACTTAATAAAAAACCCCAAAGTACAGGTAAATGCTTAGAAAAGATGAAGGTATCTGAAAACACCTTTATGTGCCTTTAGATTAAAGGTAAGAATAACATCTCCAGGTGCAACAGCCTTTTCATAGAGAATCCAGTTTCACCCAGCTGAGAGGTTTCTAGGCAAACCTCCCACTTTCCACAAACTGATTTTAAATGCACGAACAAACAAATAAACAAACAAACATTGACGGGTTTTTGCAAAAGATTACTATGCTGATCCATTTCATGGCATCCTGAGTTTATTCCTGAGAGGAGAACATTGGAATTTTAGTTTTGGAGAGCTGGGCAGGACTCACAGAGACAGTGGAGGTGAGACAAGCTCTTTGCTGCTGTTTCAGTGCTCAGGTAATTACATGAATGTCTGAATTAAAGGACCTTTTGATCGTGAGAGGGTCCAAACATGCAAAGGACACCTGCTGGAAACTGCCAGAGCATTTTTGTAAAGCCCAGGCATTTTGGCATGCCAGGATTTTTTTTCAGGAGCTGAAAAATATGTGTATCTGTGCATCCCAATATTCAAAATACTCTCTTGGTGTGGGGAGGCAGCTGAGACACGTGGCCTCTTCTCTACACTTTATGTGTGGATTTAATTCTCTACAAAACGCATACACAGAGATTAAGGTGTTTATCCCGCCCTCCTTTGGACTCCTGCAGAAAGAGAGAGACCTCCCAGCTTCTACATTTTAGTCCCAGGATATTCCCGTAGCAGAGGTGGATGTTTCTGGGTCACCCAGCCTGGATTACCCCTGCCACGGGAACACAGAGCTGGAGCGCGGGGCTAAACGCAGCCCACGTGGGTGCTGCAGGGAAGGTGCCAGCACCCGTGTAGATAAGGGTTATCTAAGGCTTGCCTTTCTTGTTAAGGGCTCGCAGCCGCAGCTGGGAAAGGCACACCAGGATCCCTCTGTTGTCACCTCCTCGGCTTGACAGGCAGCCCGTGCCAAGCACGGGGGATGTCAAAACACGGTGTTATTTTGTGAGGAGCACCAGGTGCCTGCAGAGGAAGAAATTGCTGGTTTACCTGGTGTTTAAGGCACATTAATAATACAGTAACTTTGATTTCTTAAACTCCAACTAAAGGCTGTATTCAAAAGCTGCTGTCTTCAGTGCCTTTGCAATTGAATTACAGTCCCTCATGCTGTATTTTTGGATCTTAAATAATTCTCTTTTGTGATTGCTTGACAAGAATCAGACGTCCTCCCACCCCACACCAGTGTCTACTGCATGTTTAATGTCTTTATCTGGTTCTTCTTGCATTAGTCATTTGAGTGTTTGACAGGTATACATCCCGGGCTCTTTAAGTATATTTTTATTCATCTATTCATGGGCTCAGTGCAGGTTTTGATATCCATCAGTGCCATTGCCTGAAATTAAAGTTAAACTCTTTTCTCCCATGGATTAGCACAAACAGATCCTGGTGATGATTTATTTAAACCCAACTTTTCTCTTCACCAGCAGGAGCGCTGTCTTCCAGGACTCAGATTCATCCAGCTGCCTGCAAATCCCAAGTACTTTGCTGTGTCACAGGAGGGGAGTGTGGGGTGGGAAATGACCACATACAGGTGATCCTGCAGCCCTCACAACCTCCCTTGAGGATGGTCTGAGTGCTTATATTGTCTTTTGGATGTTTTGAACCTTTCCTAGCACTGCTAGGGTATTGTCCATTTTGATGCTTAGTGGTGTGCCTTGCTTTTATGGCAAATTTCAATTTCCTTATCAGAGTTTCACAGCAGCCTCTGGGTTTTACGTTGCATTTGGAGTTGGGAAATATGGACATAGCCCTTCCAATTGCAAGACTGACTCAGGAGGAATGAATAAGTCAAAAATGTTTTCATGGCTCACGTTCCTGCTGTCTGCTGCTCATCTTGTGCTGTGTGCTTAATACCTGGTTTTCCGAGCACCAGGATTGCTCTCTGATGGGGCAGTGCCTCCTTAGCAGCAGCAGTTAAGGTTGCTTGGCAGCACAAGTGAAATTTAATTTGGCAGCATGGGGAGAAGTGGGGAAAGTCTGGGGGAGGACAGGGAATCATTTTGACCCTGTCACATTGGAGCACAGGAAAGGGGCTGGGACAGGCCAGTGGTGCTTAGGGAAATGCTGGGAGGGAAGGGCTGGCGTGGAAGGGGTGAGCCGTGAGGATGGGGGTGTCCGTGCTGAAGGTTTGGTGTCCGTTCCCAGACCTCCCTGATCCCCGTCTCTACAGACTCCTTTTATTGGAATGCCTCTCCCTACACTGGTGCTCCTACTGCCTCTCCCCACCACAACTTCTCCTTCCTCTCCGCAAAACCTTGGTCTGTTGCCCTGCAAGATGACAAACAGCCTCGTGGCACACTGCGTGGGTGTGCCATGGATCAGCTTTCCCGGTTTGCTCTCGCTGACAGCTTTGTCTGTAGGGTCAGCAGCTCCCATCCCTAACCACGACCTCCTGACAGGCAGGAGGAAGGATCCAGGGGTCAAATGGCATTTTTGGCTTGGTCAGCTGGGATCAGGATCCTGGTGATGGTCGAGGCTCTTTGGCTGTCCCTGGAAGTCTGACATTGGTGTGTGCCAGCGCCCTTGGTCAGCCTGGGTGACTTTTGATCACATCCCATCATTATTACCCTCAGGGTCCCTGCTTTAGATCTTCCTGGAACATGGCTGGAAATTTCTTCTGAGACCCCTCCATCAGAACCAGGGCAAGTCACCAGTGAGTTGGCCCCTTTCTGCTGGGATTTTTCTGTGAATTCAAACACTGTTCAGGGTTCAAGGCACAACGTGATGCAAAGGGAGAGCCAAAAATGCGATGGTGGATTTTATTGTAAGGTATGTGCTTCTTTGGTGCAGGAGCCAAATAACATGGGGTGAGAAATATTCCTGTTTTACAGACTCCATATGGTAAATAAATATTGTCTAGATTCACTGGGAATGGACTGAATGTCTGGCTCTGGAGAAAGTGTGGCTGCAGTGGACATGCTAAAATAAGAATAAGAAATAAACACCAGCATATTTGGGACTTGAAGTTTGTGTTGCATATAATGTGTGAAAATAAGTCAAAGCACAGCTAAATAGTCAAATATTCATATGCTGAGATAGGTAAGACTAATTCTAAGTAGCTCATATCTAATATCTAATTTTAATGCCTCTTTGTTTTGTACAGTGAATTCCAAATATCTTTAAAAAATCTCTATTGATGTCCCCAGCGTTACAAGAAATGAGTCTTTTAAATAACTGCTTTTAAGCAAGGTGAAAATACATACAAAGGAAACATTTTTGGAAAATCTGTTGCTTCTGGCTGCAGCCTCAGCTTTCCAATGTAAAAAGTGATATTTGATCTAGGGATTTTGAGGGTTATATGCAGATTTACACACTTCAGCCATATTTATTAAGTATGTTCTGAATTGTTTTAGATGAAAATAAGTACTTTTTGACAGTTTTTCATGCTGAGATGCATATAGTGACAGAGTCTTACTCAGTGAGGAGTCTTATACTTTCTTCCTCCCCTGGCGAAGCTCTTTTGATTGACACTGAGTAAAGATCAGGCTTTAAATTTGCACAGTTGCCTCCACATATAGGAAGTGCCAAATGACTTAGAAAACTAAAGACAGTTAACTTAAAATAGAGGATCTACTCTTCTAAATTTTGGAGGAGATTAGGAGCAAAACTCCATGGTTCAAGTGATGTTAAATTATCCAAATTAGGATGTGAAATTGCTTTAGGGACTTTTTTGATGTTATGTTTGTATAGGATCTGGCAAATTAAAGATGATGGCAGATGCCTAATTCCAGGACAAATTAGATCAGTTTTGTTTCTCTGAGATTACTCAGCTATCGATTTACTTTACCTTATCTGGCTTATGCTGAATTTTCTCTGCTTCTAGAAGGAAAGTTTTTTATTAATTTCCTGATTTTTGTTGAGTCGGATGAGTATGAAAATGTTATGGTTTTTTCTAGGGGTACACTGCTGTCCTAGAACCTGCAATATTACAGCAGCTTTATGAACCATCCAGGTACAGCAGCTAAAATTCTAGCAATGGCTTTTCCCCTTTTCTTCTGCGTTTTGGGGGATGCAGTGAAGATGCATTACCTAAAACAAGCAAACAACATCTCTGAGAATAAACACCTCCAGTCTTCACTGGGAAAAAATTGGCAAATCTGTCTTTTAATGAAGAAAGGCTTTTTAAAAAGTTAGTTATTTTCCTGTTTGAAATTCCGTTATTTCAATCCCGATTTTCCATAGTTAAAATTTTCAATATTTCCTTTAATCCTCTTCATTTTTTTGCTATAACATGAAAAAAAAAAGCTGCTGGAAACAGTACTGATGGAAAAAAAAGTAGAGCAAAGTCCTGTTCTTTGATTCTCCTGGGACCAATGTTTTGGGCTGATACTCCATTACTTTCCTGTCCTTTAGCAGGATTTGCCCCCTCTTCCTCCACCCCTCATCACCCAGTGTGTAGTGCTGTCCAAACCTGCTCATAGGTTGTGGTACACCCAGACTAATTCCAGAGGCATTCATGGATTTACGGAGGACATCCTGACACCCACGGCTTTATTTGTCTCAGTGACAGCCCCCCCAGAGTGCTTTGCGTCTGTTGAAAAGTCTTCTTTAATTCTTTTCTTTTCTCTTTCCCTTTTCTTCTTTGGAATGCAGAGGGACCAACTGGTTACTTGTATTCATGTTTTTTTATCCCGAGATGATTGCAAGCAACACATCTTTTAAGAACATTTGTCCTCTTTAACAAATACCAGATTCTACTTAGATGATAATGAAATTCAGATGAGTTCTTCTGAGCATTGAATTGTTAGCATTTTGCATCCACTTTTATAATTGAATGTTGTGCCAAGTTTACTGATATTTCCTTCTTTCTTCCTTCTCTCATCTTTTAAGTGTGCCTGTTTTGTCATTCCCCATCGCAGTGGTAGCAAGACACACACGGGGAGGGAATTGGATATTTGCACACCGAGGCATTCTCATAGAATAGAAAGGGAGCAAATGCCAGTCTGTGAGAAATTCAAAGGATGATGATCAGGAAAGCAACAATTTTTTATGTCTTATTGTGCTGGCTTTTGCTGGGGCAGAGTTAATTTTCCTCCCCGAGGCTGCTGTGGGCTGTCGGTTTCAGATTTGTGCTGGAAGCAGTGCTGGTGACACAGGGATGTGGGAGCAGTGTTGGTGACAGGGATGTGGAAGCAGTGTTGGTGACAGGGATGTGGGAGCAGTGCTGGTGACACAGGGATGTGAGAGCATTGTTGGTGACACAGGGATGTGGGAGCAGTGCTGGTGACACAGGGATGTGGAAGCAGTGCTGGTGNGGACACAGGGATGTGAGAGCAGTGTTGGTGACACAGGGATGTGGCAGCAGTGCTGGGGACACAGGGATGTGGAAGCAGTGCTGGTAACAGGGATGTGGGAGCAGTGTTGGTGACAGGGATGTGGGAGCAGTGCTGGGGACACAGGGATGTGGAAGCAGTGCTGGTAACAGGGATGTGGGAGCAGTGTTGGTGACAGGGATGTGGGAGCAGTGCTGGGGACACAGGGATGTGGAAGCAGTGCTGGTAACAGGGATGTGGGAGCAGTGTTGGTGACAGGGATGTGGGAGCAGTGCTGGGGACACAGGGACGTGCTCACACAGAGCCAAGGCCTTTCCTGCTCCTCACCCATCCCAGCAGCGAGGGGCTGGGGGGGCACCAGGAGTTGGGAGGGGACAGCCAGGACAGGTGAACCGAAGTGACTCAAGGGATATTTCGTATGTTCGGTACGTAGGTTTTTGTCTTCCCAAGTCACCCTTCTGAGGGATGGGGCCTGCTCTCCTGGAGCTGCTGAACACCCGCCCAGGGGAAGCAGGAAATGAATTCCTTGGTTTGATTTCCTTACGTGCACAGCTTTTGCTTTCCCCATTAACCTGTCTGATCTCAACCCGGGAGTTTTCTCACTTGTACCCCTGTGATTCTCTCTGAGGGGAAGTGAGGGGCTGAGCTGCCACTTTAGGCTCCACCACGGCACTTCCTCCCAGTGCAGCTGGGATGCTGCTTTTGGAATTAGTTCCTGCAGCACAGAGAGCACAAGGAGAAGCTGAAGACTTAGGAAGAAGAGTTTGAGGAACTGCTCAAGAGACTAAAGACTTCTGGGTGCACAATTTGCTGTGTATTAAAGTGTGGATGTGCACTAGAGTGTATCTATTTATCTCTACTTTTCTTATTGTCCCGACTGTTTTACAGAGCTATTGATCATTGGAAAATGGGCTGATCTGACCATCTCCTCCTTCCTTTGACAAGAGTTTACTGCTGCAGCAAGGGGTCCCTGGCACTGAACATTTTCAATGGAACATGTGTGATCTGGCCCTCTTCTGTGGCTCGGCAAATGCATCCAGACAACTGGATAAGTGTGGGATCGATACATCTGATTTAACTGCTTTAAATGCCTTCAATTCCTGCTCCGCTCCAGCTGAGCTCTCATGTGGAAAACCTCACAAGCACCAGGATTGCTCTGAAGTCCAGACAACTCTTTGTCTTCCCAGTCTGGTTCATTCCAGCACAGCTCCACTGACTCTGTGAAGTTCCACTTGACTTCCACAAATAATTATGTAAAATTTCCATAAAAGTGAAATGGAAATGGGATCTCTGATAAGGAGCAGGATAATGGCTTCTGAGTCCCCAGGCTCGCGATCTGGGGCTGGTGACAATGATGCTGTGACATTCCATTGACTTCCTGAAACTTTGGTGGCTAAAAAAAAGAATGGCTTCTTTTCTAAAAAGACCTTATTTACTCCAACACATCTCAAATGCTAACCTGTTCCTACCTTTTTTATCCCTTTAACATGACACTAAGTCTCCCCCATCCTGTGTTATGTAATTTAATTCTATGCAGACATCGAACGTCATTTTCTAATCCTCCGTGGTTCATTTGAAAGTCTTGTAAAATAAAACTAATTGGTGTGTTCATTAAAATGTCAGAAATATTTTTGACTTCAATTAGATACTACAGTAGTTTTATCCAAAGTGTGCGTCTAGTACAATAACTATGTCAGGAGGATGTAATTAACAGCAATTTAAATGAACAATTGTCTTAAATTTTTCTGGCTCTTCATGCATGATAACTTAATCAAATAGCAAAGTTCTTACAGACTTACCCATTTTAGAGAGAGGTGAAACACTATAAACCCATATTTAAAAAGTTAGATTGAAAGCCATAAAACTACTGAGCTGAGGAAGGCATATAAAAATGGAATGCAGAAGTGTAGCTCCTTTCAGTGTCAGCACATTGCAGCCAGAGCCAGTCAGAAAACAGACAATTTATGGCATGGTCACTGATTTTGAGGACTGAAAGGTCAGAATCGAACAATCCCAGACTGGTTTGGGTTAGAAGGGACATTGAAGATCCAGTTCCCCCCTGCCATGGGCAGGAACACCTTCCGCTATCCCAGGTTGCTCCATGCCCCATCCAGCCTGGCCTTGGACACTTCCTGGGATGGGGCAGCCACAGCTTCTCTGGGCACCCTGTGCCAGGGCCTCACCACCCCCATCTGAAACAATCTTTTCCTTATGTCCAGTCTGTTGCCTCTGGTCCTGTCACTGCAGGGATTGCTAAAAAAAGTGCTTCTTATGAGCTTTTTTGTATGCAGAAATGTTTCCATAAGGTCTCACCAAACCCTTCGCCTCTCCAGGCTGAACATCCCAACTCCCTCAGCCTGTCCCAGCCCTCAGGGCACCTTTGTGTCCCTCCTCTGGACCTGCTCTAACAGGTCTACGTCTTTCTTGTACTGGAGCACCAGGGCTGGATGCAGTTCTCCAGGTGGGATCTCACTGCTGTGCTCCACACTATTGCTTGCATTAGAATGTGTAAAACGCTGGGGCCTTCTGCTCGATTTGCCATCATTTTGACACAAAACATCAGTCACTGCTCAGTGAAGGCTGTGCCTGCATTTGCTTCTGGCTTCAGTGGCCTTAAATGCAATTGTGCGAAAACCACTCCATTAGACAACATTTTAGACAGGATTGGTCCTGGTGGGTGAGGAAACCATGGCTCCAAAAGCATCCAGCTTTCTTTTGGAAATAAGGATCCTGCTGAGTAATGCCACATACAGTTTTACAACAATTACAGAACTTGGTTAGATTTATTTGTGTTATTCCTTTTCATCCACAAACATCGGTTTGTCAAAACAGACATTTTGTGGTAAAGTCTATTTTTGTTGAGCATCTTGATTGGTTTTTGGTTGTTTGTTGTTTTGGGGTTTTTTGTTTGCCTTTGTTTGCATTTAAGGATTACTTGGAAACACTTGTAAAGGTTAATATAAATTTTCTTGATTCACTTATGGCTTTATTCTGAACTGCAAGCTAACTGTAAAACAAGTGCAGAAATAAGGAAAAGAAACTCCAACAAAGCCTTTCCCTTGGCCTAAAGTTAGCCAGGAAGTGAATTTGTAGGTGGGTGACAAAGCAAAACGTAAACCCTTCCAAAGGCTCCTGAAATGGGGAAAAGCATTCCTTGCCCACCTTCAGCGATCACAGCTTCAGCTGAAACAATGAAAACCACTCAGGACATGAACAAAGCTGCTCCTCCAGCTGCTGGAGCTTTAAATAAAATCAAGAGCTGGAGCACACAGCGTAAGTCCTGTGTCAGGTGAGGTGGATGGCATCTCAAAGTGCCTCTGCTGCCTCTGCTTTGGGATGGGCGTGGGGAATTCCTTGGTCTGAGAGTTTCTAAGTGAGGAAAACTTAGTCTTGACACAGTCTGGGTCCCTGGGGACTTTCCTGTTGTCCCTGTGGTGGGAGAGCCATTTGTGCCTGGGTTTGAAGCCACTTTGCCCTTGCTGCACCCACACACCGATAACAAGCTGGGCTCCCCTGGCATAGACCTCACCTGGCCATTGAATCTGGGTTTGGTCACGTCTTGAAGCTCCAAACCAAAACAGCAGCTCCAGCTTTATCACAAAGAGTCACTGAGGTGTGGAGTTTGGGTTCTAAGAAATGTGCACCCTTAGCAACACTCTGCTGTCATTCTCCTGGAGTCAGCTGAGCAGAATCCGCACTCGCAGTTCCAAGCCAGGAGGAGGCAACCAGAGCAAAGGATGTGACTGTGATGTACAAACTCCTGGACAAGTTTCATGGTTTCCTCTTTCCCTGGTGCCAGAGCATAAATAAAAGACCAGCTCTGTGAAACATTCCTCAGCAGGATCCAACAGAGGAGAGATTAAGCTGCAGTGGGCCACCTTTGTATTCGGCTGTGGTATTTTCTCTATCTTCTCCAAGCAATATTGGCTGTTCCGCAAGCTATAAAGGAATTTTCAGCTGCTTTTTCTTGCTGGCTTTCATTGCTGTTTTTTAATTAAAGCTTAAGGAATTAAATGAAGCGGGGATGCTGGGGTTGCACAAGGATGAGAAAAGATCAGGCAGTCAAATCCACCGAGGGGCAGTGGGGCACAGGCTGATTCTTGGATTATCATCCTCAATGATTGTTTATTCCAGTTTAAAGAATAAACATTGATGCATTTTAAGCATCTGGGTCAGGCTGACAACGTGCAACTGTCTGGGAGAATTAGATCCGAAGCAGATTGGGAGCTACTTTATTGAGATTTTGGGTGCGACTTGCAGAAGATGCACCAGCAGAAGGCTTCTTTCTCTGCTATCATTCTGGGGAGGGAGAAATGAATAATCAAATGCTTAATAAGAGATCTACCTGTTTGGAAGGGAACATCTATTGCATGAGGCATAACTCACCCTCATACAGCAGTACATCTATTTATTAGGCACAAACATTTGTAACAGTGATTGTTTTGTTTACAGACTGTGGCCACATTGTGTAATTTAGCTGCAAGGTGCCATATTTAATTGAGATGAGGGAGGAAATGAGGCTATCAGCTACGCTCCTAATATTTACAGACATGGAGCTCTACTTTTCCATTACTCTTGTAATGGATGCAGGTTTGAATTAATTTTTAGAACTGCCAGGAATAGCAGCATATTGGATTCTCTCGCTATTTTGTTTTATGTTCTGTGTCCCTGCAGTGTCTCTTGATTGCTACTCATTAGAAACAGGCTATGCTCGTGTTTACCAGAACAAAAAAATATTCCCTTTCCTCACTGCACCTTGCAATCCAAACTTTGCCTTTGATTTAGAAATATGCAAATTAAATATTTAAAAGTTTCAAAGACTGTATCTTCTACCGTTTTAAACAATGATGAGATTTTATGATGAGCTGGGAGGATTTTAAATTATATTTTGTGTGCCATAGGCAAGAGAACTGTGGTAATTCCTTTGCCTCATTTTCTTTTATGAGAATAATAATGTGTGTTTATCTGGAGATGAGCACCAGGGTTTTATTTCCATGGTGTGGTGAGGTAATGCCTGGATAGGTGATGTACTAAGCTGGGCTTGGGAGAGCCAAGGGCTGTTTCTGGATCTATTACAAAGCTGTGGGGTTGGTCTTACATCTCTGTGGGATTTGGCTTTGAACTTGTCGCTGTTTGTACCACTGAGATGAAGATTCTGCTGGGTGACCCAGAGAAGTGTCATGCTGATGACAATCCAGTTTTGGGGTGAAACTCCCTGCATTTTGCCAGCCTTCTGGGCTCACTCCTTTTCAGAGCTCAGCTGCTCTACTTACATTGGTGTCAGTGGATACCCGTGTAAAAATTATAGCACGGGGACTTGCGAGCGGCCTTCACACAGCTGAATTTGATTCTGAAGGCTTCCTTTTAATAAATTTCATTTTTATTTTGATCTGCATTGCATTTTGAAGGCTTTGAACTGTGTTGTGTTTGGATAACTGCACAGGATTTTGCAAAATATGCAGCAGCTTAGGCCGTACCATGGAATCCCAAAATGGTTTGGGTTGGAAGAGACCTTAAAGCCCATCCAGTTCCACCCCCTGCCATGGGCAGGACACCTTCCACTAGGTTGCTCCAAGCTCCATCCAACCCGGCCTTGGACACTTCCAGGGATCCAGGAGTAGCCACAACTTCTATGAGCATCCTGTGCCAGGGCCTCTCCACCTTCACAGGGAGTAATTTCTTCCCTATATCCCATCTAACTCTGTCCTCCTTCAGCTTAAAACCATTGTCACTCATCCTGATGCTCCATGCCCTCATGGAAAGTCCTTCTCCAGCCTTTTGTAGGCTCCCTTTAGGCACTGGAAGTATCATGTATAAGCTTCCAAGCAAAATGTTACTATAACATGGCAAGAGTGGAAAATCAGGGGGATCTCAGGAACTCCTTGACATTTACTGCCGTGAGACCCTGAAGGGAGTTTGGGTTTGCAGAGTCCTGGGAGTAAAATTTCCATCAGTGAATCCACTCTTGAATCTCTTTCTACACCTTCAAGGCCTGGTCTCTGAACGTGTGTCCTTGAACAGAGCACACTCAGGGTCACCAGGGAGCTGATCTGGGCTTCAGGGGTGATGGAAACATTCGGATCCTTGGAGCAATTGCCTGAAATAAATTGTGTCTCATACACAGCACTGCTGAACACAGAACTTTTATCCCCATCCCATATCACATAGATGGACAAAAACTATTTCTCCCTGTAGCTGCTGGTTGCTTGTTTGGTAATCCAGCTAAAGCATAAGCTTTAATTAAGCCAAATTTCAAATCTACTGTGGAAAATAATGTGACATTGTCAGATTCTAATTCTTTATTTGAGGCTGGAGAAGCTGAGTTGCTAAGAGACAGCATTTTTTTTTTTACAAAATGTTACTCTACTTCATAGTTTCCTAATTAATATTCGATGTCTGGTGTTTATATAATGCCAATCTCAGCAGATCAGACAGAGTTTGCTCACTGCGAAGAGGAAGGGGAACATGAGGGAGCATCTCTGGAGGTGGCAGCAGGGTTAAGGAGTGATGTCCTCTGGCCCTGGACACCTCCAGAAGCTGGGGCTGCTGCACTGCAAAGCCCTGAAGGGACAGACACACAGGAAAGTTTCCCAACTCCTTGTTTCCTTCTGACTTTCTCTGTCCTGCCTTCGAGTTTCCCGGTTGCTGAGTGGTTTCTTGGCACCACTGACAGCAAGGGGGCCATTCCTATCGATCTCATGAGTCACCACTGCCTCTGTCCAAAGGCTCTTATTTATATCCAACAGCATCCCATGAATACTCCGCTTGGCCCAAGGGATCCTGTCACTTTCCCCCCTGATGCCAGCCACTGAATCAGTTCTTCATTGCCCATTCCTCCACGTGGTCTTCCAATAACTCACTTTGCTCCTTGCACATCGCTCAGAGCCCCCCGCTCTGGAGAGACACAGTGCACAAAGGCAGCTTCCAGGGGAATGTATGGATGTCTTTCCATGGCCTGAGCAGCACTGAAAAGCTTTATGGCCAGACTTCAGAGTGCAGCTGGCAAAGCAGTGGTGCTGTGAGGGCATGTTCCCACTCCTAGGCATTTCTTTTCCTCCCTAAAGGCTTTTGCCTTCAGCCAGAGAAATATCTTCATTGCAGTTGAGAAATAATAAAATACCATTAACACTTATCACTGCCTGGGCTTTGTGAAAGCCATTCTGAGCTGGCAGTGTAGTGCTGAATAGGACAAACAGGATGAGAGATGCTTTAATTAGTGTACAGGCAGTTAAGCTCAATAAGTCTGGGTTCAATGAAAAGGTTGCTGTAGTGCAGTGATGCTCATTCCAATTGCCCACATATTTTAAGAAAACAAACCCTTCTCGCTAATACTTGGCAGGGCTTGAGTTTTAAAATTAAGTTTTAAAAGTCAAGTGTTTCTTTCTCCTGGACTCAGAGGTAGAAGGTAAAACATTCTCCGTGTGTGTTGTACAGGACCGTCTATATTTTAGATTTGATGGAAATAAACCTTACAATGAAATCCACCCTTAGGCATCCCATCAGAGAACACTGGTCACATCAGAATATCCAATATTTTGATATGTTTTGCTTCAGCTAAACGTCCACTCCAGAAAACCACATAAGGACAGGTTCCCTATTAATCCACTTTGTCTTTAATATAGATTTGCCTTGCCAGCTTAATTTCATACTTTGGTTATCATCCTTACAGATCACAGCATTAAAGAATAATTTCAGTGGCGCAACCAATTTTATCTTGTCACTTTTGCTAATTTTGTGACTTTTTGGCTTTATGTGTGTTGGTCATTTTTTTTTCCTTAAGGATCCCTGATAGTAATTTCCTCTTTATTTATCCCTCTGACACTTTATTTGTCTTGCACTGACTTTTGGCTGGCAGTGAAAGTGAGGAATGCTCCCTGAATACCTCTGCATTGCAAATCCACAGGCAGCTGCATCTTTACTCCCTAAAATTGCATTCATTGGTGGGCTTTGCAGCTATTTATACATTCATTTTCCTTCCATTTCCTCCCTTATTCCCTGCAAGCCTTCCCTGTGAATGCCAATAAGACAGCTTCAGGTCTGTGGGTTGGATGGGATACTCTCCTACTCCTCTCACTGTTCTCCAGGGGGAACAACCATTGTTTCTCATCCTGACCCCTGCCTGCTGCAATCCCAGTCTGGAGTCACCGCACTTGGACGGAATTCTCGCGCTGGCCAACCTGCAGGGTCACATCCTCAGCTCTTCTGCCAGGAAACCGGAATTTATATATTTCAAACCCTTCTCAGCCTGAATGCTGGAAAACAGAGTCTGAGGGAAATCTGTGATTATTCCAGTGAGAGATCTGTCTGCCAGTGAACCAGCTGGAGTGTGCTGTGGTGGGATATTCACGGTGTGTATGGATTCAGGGTGTTGTGACGTGCAAGGCTTTCCTTTCCTTTTGGGGTGTTGCCTGTCATCCCTCATCCTCTTTGTTCCTTTAGTTCTGAAATAGGAGGTATTTAAAAACACACGGTGACCATGCAGAATGTATAGAATTATACTTGCAAATTGTCCACTTCTGAGCTTTTTTTTGCTCCTTTTTTTTTTTCTTTCTTGGCCCCAGCAACAGAATCCCAGAATATTCTGAATTGACCCACAAGGATCATTGAGTCCAGCTCGTGGGTGAACGGCCCATACAGGGATTGAACCCATGACCTTGGGGTTATCAGCACCATGCTCTAAACAAAGATTTTACAATGATTTTGAAGGATGCAAGTTTTTTTTCTCCAAACCAGTGCTTAAAACTTTGAGAAAGGTGCTATTTTCCTTAGCAGTTTGGTCACTGAAATTCATCTGAGGGATATTATTAGGGATAGGGATTATTTAGTCTCATACAAGGAACAACCAGCTCAACAAATATTACGGCTTCTGGAGACCCATAGAAGAAAAATACCTGATGGCAAGCTCTGCAAAGCTCATAGAAAAGCTCCCTGAGCTGCTTTGGTCCTTCCACAACCCCTGTTATAAGGCATTATCCAAGCACAGTTTCCCTCCTGGTTCCTGCAGCATTTCCTCTTGCACTTCTTACCACAGGAGCTGCAGGTGGTGAGCAAAGAGATGGGAGAGGCTGGGGCAAAATTAATGCTCTTTCTTGAAAAGGGGGGTGTTTTCTCCAAGGAAAATTTGCTGTTCTGTTCTTCACATCCAGCTTAGGATGTGGCCAGTGCCTGAAGTTCCCTGCTGATGGGGGAAGGTGCCAACCTGATCTTCTGGCCTGAGCACAGAGGGCACAGCGGGACAGGAATGTGGCTGCAAATATCAACAGCTCTTCTGAGCTCTAGACCTGGACACAACAAAGAAGTCTCCAGTACATGTGAAAAGATTAATATAGATTTTTGATTTTTTTTTTTTT
>VZTF01005109.1:139287-159504 GCA_013397755.1 Cnemophilus loriae
AAGGGGAAGCTTTCCCTTGTTTTCTGCTACCAAGTGGCAGAACACTGCAGACCAGTAGGAAAACAACCGGTATCCTCTGCCAGCACCTGTGTCCTCCATCCTTTTTCCCTAGGCTTGAGACTCCCCCCAGGAGCTTTCCCTGCCCCAGGAGGGCTCTTCAGCCAGGGTGCTCCTCTTCCAGCTTTAGCAGGAGCACGTTGGAACACCACCAACTTCCCAAGCATGTGTTTTCAACTGAGGATACTTCTGCCATCCTGCCAAAGCCAGGAACTTCCAAATGAGCAGTCAGAGCAAAACAAATCACAATCTCGGCTGCTGCAGGAGGTTCCAGCGAGCTGGAACTCTATTTATTATATGCTTGAGAGCCCTGGGGAGCGGCACAAAGCTGTGTGTTAATACATGGGCAGGCAGAAGACAGACAAGGCAGATGCTGCATTAAGCACAGCTCATTGGAATTGGAGAGCAGAGAGGCCCTGGCCCTGCCTGTCTGAGGTGGTCAGCTTGATAGGCTCTTTAGAGAATCCTCAGCAAGGCTGCTGACATGCAGGCATGACTGAAATCCTGTCTGGAAGCACTGGCAAGTGGAGCAGAGACAGATTCCTCCTCAGCTCCTCTAACGAACCTGCTCTCTCTCACTGTGAGTCCAGTGTCTGATCCCAAGAAGTTGCCCTGGGGGAAATCTGCCCACAGAAAAGTGGATGGGATGTTTAATTGCTGGACCAGAGCGGGAGGATGCGAACATGTGAAAAAGCATCAGTGCAAAACCAAGGTCTCCTACCAGTTTTGGGTGCCACAATATGAGAAAGATCTAAAGCTGTTGGAGAGAGCCCACAGGAGGAACCTGAGGATGGTGTAGGGTCTGGAGGGGACAAATGAGGAACAGCTGAGGCCACTTGGTTTGTTCAGCTGGAGCACAGGAGACTGAGGGCAGCGTTTATCGGGATCTGCAGCTCCTCCTGAGGGGCAGCTCCGATCTCTGCTCCCTGTGACAGGGACAGGACCCGGGGAATGGCTGCAGCTGGGCCAGGGCAGGGTCAGGCTGGAGATCAGGAAAAGGTTCTTCCCCCACAGGGTGGTGGGGCACTGACCAGGCTCCCCAGGGAATGGGCACGGCCCCAAGGCTGCCAGAGCTCCAGGAGCGTTTGGACAATGCTCCCAGGGATGCACAGGGTGGGATTGTTGGGGTGTCTGTGCAGGGCCAGGGGTTGGACTGGATAATCCCTGTAGGTCCCTTCCAATTCAGGATATTCCATGATTCTATAATTCTACAGCACCTTAAAGTGGCAGTTTTGGCCGTGCTCAGGTGACCAGCACGGCCTCGCTGCCCCAGCCCAGAGGGATGGCAGGGACGGGACAGTGAGAGGGACACGACGCTGCTGAAGGCAGTGCTGGCTCCCTCCTGCGCTCCAAACTCAGCCTTCAGAACCCCAGTTTGTGCCGTTGCTCCAGCTTTCACTCTGACTGCATTCATGGCCAGGTCCATATTAATTGCTTTCCCTCCTATCTCTATACCTTTGCAAGCACAACTTCACTGCAGGATTAAGCACCTGTCAGGACTTCAGAAGATTTGTTTATATTTGTCCCAAAACCTCATTTCAAATAGGTTACAAATGACAGAACCAAGGACTTGTGATATCCAGCTCCTTGCTCCTACTGTAATAGTTCCCTCTGCATAATATGCAAGTTGTACCACCCCATTTTTTTAAATTACCATCTTTGTTTCTCCAAAAACTTGTATAATCATAAATCTTGCTATGCACATTACAATGATTAAGATTAGCAGCTTGAGTTTCACCTTCAGAGCCTGCAAATTAAAGCTCAGAGGATGGGCCCAGTTAAATGAAAATGAAGCGAATTAGCTGCCTTTTATTTTGGTTAATTTTTGGAGCACATATGGTCCGTTATCTTTTCATATTATAGATACACCATTTCAGGGGCTGCACACAATGATGAATATTGGTTGGTTTCCCCATCTGGTACCTTATTTTGATTTTTTTTTCTGAAAAGAAAGTTGTTACTAGCCAGTAAGGACAGTCTGCTGCCTGTATTTTGAATTTAACTTGTTATGAGACTATTATTTGACCCCTCGTGTTTCCTCCCACTGGACTCACTTGAGGCTTGCGGATCTCTATGAAATAGTGTGATTTAATGATATTTTAAAATGTAAGGGCTTTGTTAGTTTTTGGGGTTTTTTTTATGTTTAATCACTGTATTCTTGCTAGTAATGGATTTTTTCACATATTATGTCCCCTAACAAGTGCTGTAGAGAGGAAAGCAAGGAAAGCAAGGATACTTCTGATCCATGTACAAGGAAAACAGTGGACACATACTGTACATTTCTCTACCTTGCCTCAGATGCGACACCCGCAATCCATCTGAAAAAGCAGTTTATCATTACATGTAATTGCTTTTTGAACTTCTGTGATTTAAAGCAATTAATTAGTGGGGTGTTGGAAAATTCTTTCTAATAAACCTAAAAATGTGAAGGTTTTAAATTCTTTCTCCCTGTGTCCTTCCCTGCTTGCACCACCAAAACCAAGTATAGTTACATTTGTATATTCAGAAGGAAGACAAAACAAAATTCTGTGGAAAATAAATGACAAGAGGAAAATCTGAAAGTCTTGTTGAAAAAAAAATTGTCCAGTGAATCATTTCACCCATTTCTCCATCAAGGATCAGCAGACACAAGAACACACAGAGCAGGAGCAGGTCAGAATTAATACACTTGTATGGAGGATCTCTGTAAAAAGGGAGAAAAAGGAAAACACACGATGGGATGGGGAAAAGGCCAAGCTGTTTTGCACATCTTTTCCATAGAACAGCCTTCCAAATCTACCATAAGTCAGGCAATTGGTGTGGGCCCTGTTTTGCAGATGGACCAACAGCAGCCCCTCTTCAGCTGGGCATCTCAGTCCAGATGGAGCAAACACCCTGGCAGGGATTTTCTGCAGCAGAAGGTGTTGGTGTAGATTTTTTTTTTTTTTTTAATCTTCTGTCAGTCTTTTGGCAATGCAGCTCTTGGCAGCAATAGGTGGATAAGTAGTGATAGAGCATCTGAAATAAGTCAGATTCCTTTGTTGGATTTTATCAGAGCTGCTTCGAAGTGAATTATATCTAATCTGCTTTCTTATTTCATTGGCAACTCACTGCAGTGCCAGGAGCCCATGGAGGAGAGATAGGGTGAATTTGCTCTTTGATATCTCAGTTAATCCAATAGAACACTATTTGGTGTTTCTTATTCCATGGAATATGGAGAAACAAGGAAATAACAATTAAATATATGAAACAATGATATAATATGTGGACCTGTGCCTTTTCCATTGGATATTGATTAGTAGGATCTGTCTTCTAAAATTATAAAGTATTTTCTTGAAGTCAGACTGAGAAAACAGTGAGGAGCAAGAGGCACCAGGGATCAAACTTTTGCACAAAGGGCAAAGATTTTTTGTTGCTGGTATAGGAAGTAAATTCACTTCTCAATCACCCTCAATAGCAGCTGGGTCTGCTCTGCCTGGGGCACATGAGAGGGGAATGTTTAAGGAATGACAGCAGCATGGGCCACTGTATTTAAATAAAATAAAATTTTACTGAGTTACACCAAGGAGGAATGTTAAAAATACACAATAGAAACTGTTCTTTGGCTTTAGCCCTGACTGCCCTCGACACCTTCTGCAGGGATGTGGGTGCTTTAGGAAAGTGGCATTAAACACATTGTTAATTCCTCTTCAATTTCAGCTTGACCGAATGCTAGAAAGGAGAAAAACTCCCCCAAAGGACACATTTAACCTGTTCTTTTCAGGAAGTTAAAGACAGACGTGTCACCCTGGGCTTTATGTCAGCCAGTGCCACAGCCCTTCAGTGGGCCCGAATGCTTTATGTTCCTAAACAGACTTATCTGCTAAGATTGACCTTATTTGGGGGTTTAGGAATTTTTATTGATTTTATTTGTGTCATTGATCTTGGTTTAGAACGTGATTGCAAAAGATCTCATGATGAGGAGGAGATTAAACCTGGCCTCACACAGAACCACCCGAGAGGCTCAGGGTGGGATTGTTGGGGTGTCTGTGCAGGGTCAGGAGCTGCACTCCACGATCCTGGTGGGTCCCTCCCGGCTCAGGACACTCTGTGATTCCATGAAAACTGATAAACTGACCCACCACAATCAGTGCCACCTGCCACCAGAAGACACAGTCATGTCTGATTTTAAGATCCCAGTTCTGTTATTGCAGCTGAAGGGAAAAGCCTCTCAGATGGGGTGAGAGCAACTCCTGCCTCATCACCTGGTGTTCTCAGAGAAAGGAACAGAGGAACAGAGGGGTGCACAGGGTTTAGTTTCATCTCAAGAACATCTTTATTGGCCCCCTCAGTCAGCTGCTGCTTAGACAAATAGAGACCTAAAGCTCACACCTCCATGGAAAAGGGTATTGATGCTTGGAAAATATCTGGAAGCAGGAATAGTGAAAAACCCACCTCCTTGTCATCCCTGCACACCTATTTTTTGGCAAGGGAGAAGAGAAAGGTGTTCCACCTCAGAATCACAGAATCCTTACGGCTGGAGAAGACCTCTCAGAGCATTGAGGGCAATCATTAACCCAGCACTAACCTGAGTCCTAAAATGGGTGAGTGGGACACAGAAAATCCTGGCAGAACCCCTGAGCCCAACTGACTGTGGCTCTTCCCTCCCATGCAGAAGTGGAGGTGCTCCGTGCTGGACTGGAGCACGATTCCACACTTCCAGGTGGACAGTTCTGCACTTGGCAAAGATCAGATTGCAAGATCCAGCTGAATATTTCTTTTGACCAAAATAATAAAATAAAAGAGACTGGATTTTTTATTAAGTCTTCTCATGGAGCCTGAGCACAACATAAACAAGGGACAAATTGAAGGAGGCAATGAAATCACAGAGAAAATTAACAAACCTTTTACCTCCTGTTTGTTACTGCCAACATTCATCAGACCAAAATTTCTCTGCACATCCTCAGAATCAAACACATTGTGTCTGCTTTCAAAAAGAAACCATTTTATGTGTTAAATGCCTGCAACTGTTTTTTATTCGGGGAGTTTCCTTGTGATGGGTGATGCTTCAAGCCATCCTTTTATTTTTTATTTCAGTGTTATTTTAGGTTTTTTTGAAAATGTCTTTAAGAAAATGCAAATGAACACAGCTGCCTGTTGTTACGACCTTTTGTTTGTAGGGTTTAGTCTTTGGTTAATGACTTTCAAACTTTGTGGATAGGACCAGCGTGGCTGCACAAAGACTTTTCTGAGGGTAGATGGCAGCAGAGGAATTGCAAACACATTTTTCTGAGTACCCAGTGCAGGAAATTCCTCCCATCTGCCAAAAGCTGGCTACTTTGATGGAAAAGTACAAAGCCCTGAACCTTGCTAAGCACTGGAATTTGATTGTTTAGAAATATTAGAAGGCTGAGGCTTAACAGCTCTGTAAGTATGGTGTGTTTTGATGCTGTCCATCAATCCTGGTTTCCCTAAGTGAGCTCCAAGCAGTTGGTGCTGCGTATTTTATTTAACAAAGCACAGCATCAATCCAGTAGTGAGCAGAACTGGGATAATTTCGGTGCTGCCTCACACAGCCATCGATTGGTTGCTGCTGGGAGCTCAGCCTGCTCTCCTGAGGGGTCCTTGCAGATAAATCCCTGCCCCCTCCCTGCAGGAAAGTGCTTCATTGTTGTGCTGCGTCCCTCACCTGGAGAGGATCCCAGCAGTGACAAAGGCACGGCTGAGGTGGATCCAAGGAAATCCAAGATGTGACAAGTTGGTCATTGAGTGGAAAGTTTATGACATATTTAAAGGCAGGCAATAGCTGAAATGAGGTTTTAAAAGTGTTGACCATCCATGTATAGTGTGCAGCACAGCACCTCAGTTAAATGAGCAAGCAAGCGAGCTTGAAAATAAAAATATAAAAATTAATAAATTCCCCCAATCTTCCTTCCTCAGAATAATGGTTCCTTTCTGTGTGGTGTTTACAAGGATGTGTCTGAATAGCTCCAAGTCTTCATTCCAACAGCAGCACCTGCCCAGGAGCCAGTACCCCTCCCGCTCACCCAGCCTCTCTGGATCCCTTTGAATTGCTTTAATGTGTCTCTTTTCATCTGAACTTACCAGAATAATTGGCAAACTTTGCTACCTTGCTGCTCCTCCCCTCATCAAAAAAAATTAAGTCTGTACATTTCTGTCTGAGTATGGAAATTCTGCAGCTCCCAAGAGTTCTGTTTTTTTGGGTGATTAAAGTAAATCATTCCTTTCTGCTATTTTACCACTTCTTGAAAGGCTGCTGAGCTGAGTGTTCCCCAGGGAACTTGACAAAAGGCGTTTGAAAATCCAAATAAATTACTTGGACTAATTTTAGCCATTATTTGTTGCTATTCTCAAAGGACACTGAGAGAATAGAGGATTCTGATTCGTCCGCATGGGGTTGCCCTCATGGCAATCTAGGTTTTGCTGAGATTGGAAGTTTTGGGGCACAGGGATGACTTTCTCTGTTGTTTTTAGGAAAGTTCATCACTTACCCAAACAAGGTGAAGTGTAGAGGTGTTTTCAGGTCATTAAAAGGCCTTGGGTCACAAGTCATGGTTCTGTTAATTCTGCTTCTTCTGATTAATGCAGAGTAAGAGGAAAGATTTAGATTTAGATTATTAGGAGGAAATTCTACCCTGTGAGGGTGGGGAGGCCCTGGCACAGGGTGCCCAGAGAAGCTGTGGCTGTCTCTGGATCCCTGGAAGTGCCCAAGGCCAGGTTGGATGGGGCTTGGAGCAACCTGGGCTAGTGGGAGGTGTCCCTGCCCATGGCAGGGGTGGAATGAGATGAGCTTTGAGGTCTTTTTCAGCTAAAACCATTCCACGATTTTTCTGCTAGTTCCCGGACACCAGAATTCTGGTTTGTGTGTAAGTTTTAGGTATCCTCACAGGCTTCTTCTGAAGGCAAGCACAGCACCAAAGTAGGTCCCTATCAGCTGACAATAGGCTGCCAGAACCTGTGCAGCCACCTGTACACACACCACCAGCGTGGCACTGCTACCAACTTTTTTGGGTTTAGCTTTTTTTTTTCGCAGTCTTGAGACTTCCAGCACTCCAGGGAATCTGACAAAAGCAGCAGGAGCAATTAGGAAATCGTTCCACACCACAATGATTTCCTGAGGATTGCTGTTTGCCCTCCCAGCTGCGGTGGCTGTGCTTTTCTGTCTGACTGGCTTTGCTTCCCGGGTCCTGTGAGCTCCCTCAGTGGTCGTTCCAACCTGGGCTGTGCTGCAGGGCTGGGATAATCATGGAACAACAGGGATTCTGCAGCCACCTCTGGGTTTATTGTTTTAGCAGGACACGCTCTGAGTGTGATGAGAGGACCCTCTCACTTGAGCACAATCTTTTTCATTTCCCTTAGAACTCAAGAACCAATTGTCCAAGCACTTCATGTCTATTTACACCCTACTTAAAGCAATGAAAATAACTCTTAAAATTGTTCTCTGTTAGCTTTGAGGTCAGTCTACCGTGCAAGAAGCACTAAAAGTGCTCATTGCAACCTCAGACAAAAAACCACATTTGTTTTCTGTTGAGAGTCTTCAGGAAGGAAAAGCTTTGGGGCACTCACATTGAGCCCTAGAAGAAAAATTAGATGAAGCTGATCCCAAATAAACAGTAACGATTTTTTCATTTTTCTTTAATTATTTTATTTTTTCTCGGAAGGGGTGACTGACTTGAGCTGTGCCATTTTATCCCTGTGGATTTGTATTAATCCAGCCATGTAAGCAAGAAAACAGTGATTAGGGAGAAATTCTTCCCTGTGAGAGTGGGGAGGCCCTGGCACAGGGTGCCCAGAGAAGCTGTGGCTGCCCCTGGATCCCTGGAATTGTCCAAGGCCAGGTTGGACGGGGCTTGGATCACCCTGGGATAGTGGAAGCTGTCCCTGCCCATGGCAGGGGTGCGGTGACATGGACTTCAAGATTCCTTCCAAGACAAACCATTTTGTGGTTTTGTGACTCAATGATTTCCCTTTGAGACCCCCATAATGTTGGGAATTTCCGGCTAGAGCATATCCCGTGTATTGAAGAACTATAACCCTACAGCTTTTGTTGGCTTGACATGACCAGTTTAACCCAGGACACTTTCTCCATTGCTCCCTGGCCCAAGCAGTTTTGAGTCTCTTTTGGAGCTGGAGTCTGGTTCCAAGGCCCTGTTTGTAGGCATTGCAGGAAATGCATGGCCACGGCAATAGAAACTTTAACCCTCTTTCAACCTGCTGTTTTCAGCGCTTCTCTTCTAAAAAATAAAACCTGTGTTAGAAAGAATTGCCCTGATGGTGGACAGCGAATGTTTGCAGTGTCTCTGCTCATCACAGGGGCACGGATTGGGTTGCATTTGTCTTTCGTGGAAGGTTTCTCACCTTCTGGCTTCTGTTCTTTCCGCAGCGCTGAAGGCTGGACTCTTCCCTCTCAGAATGGTGGTGGTTTTTCTTCATTTAGCAGCAGATTCCCCAATCCATAAGGTGGGATCTGGCCATTAGATAGGACAAAACCCAATGTTCCAACTTGGCAAGCGCTGGGCATCTGCTGAGCTGCCTCTCCTGGTAGACAATGGGTGTTCCTTAGAATAAACCGGCACCGTCCTCATGCATGGCCTTGTTTTGCTGAGTTAGGAATGTTTTTATCCATTTCTCATCTCATTTATGGAAGTTCCAGGCTACTCTTGTTGCCTAATTAATACGCTGCTGAGAAATTAATTAAATTGCGAAGAGTATCGATGAGGGGTGACATTCATCTTTCATAGAGCAACTGTGCTGCAGATCAGTGACAGCCAAAATATCCTGGAAAATAGAAATGATGTCATCTGTTGTGCTGGAGGCTAATAGAAAAGCTGAGGCTAAGCCTTGCAAGGCAATAAATGAGCCAATACATGTACATAAAGATGCTTCAGTCCTTGGAGTTTCACTATCATTAAACAAATGATTTTTCCCTTCTGGGGATTTATATTGGGGTAGTCTCAGGCGATGTGTTGGTTTATGGAAAAAGACAACACTTCAGTTTGTTCACAAACTTAAATAGAAAATCTCTTTGGTTCCATTTTAAAACGTAAATATAAACCACTTTGGCATTATCAAATTTCCAGAACACTAGGCCATGGAAATTTTGAACAAGGCACCTCTTTTCAGCACTGTATTGGATGTGATTCACTTTGAAGTTGAATTTTTAAATATTTTTTTTTTATTTTTGTCAGTGACCTGTACCTTACAGGGGAGTTTCTCTAATGTCGCCCTAAATTATGACCACAGCTCTCTTACCCCCACGTGAGCATCTCTCACTGCTGAAGTTTGGTTGCAGAATTATGGAAACATTTCATAGATTAAAAAAAACTCCAACTTGTCTTCTGCTGATATAAAAGAAGCAGTTGCTAATTTTCATCCACAGGTCCTGTTTTGGAAATGTCAAGTGTTTTGTTCACACCCAATTAACATCCATTGATTCTCAAACCTATTCAAAGACTTGCTTCAGCACAATGAAGACATTGTTCCCCCACAGAGGATGGCATTTGCACTTCAAAGAGGAAAAATATTGACACTGAGGTTTAGAGAATATTCCACATGTGCTCCTCTCCATTCTTTTTCTTAATATTTTGTACATTTTTGTCCTTTTTTGCATGTGGTGCTGCATGACTTTGGACAAGCTCAGAGTGAAGCTAAGGCATGTCATACTATTGAAAAGGTTGGAAGATGTATATCAGTGGGGTTTTGGTTTCTTTTTTGTTTTGTTTTGTTTTAGTAAGATGTATTTCAGTGACATTTTCTTTGGTAAAGAATTGTAATTAAAGAAAATAATTTAAAAAAATTACGGGCTCGTACCAGTTCAGAGCAATTAGGCGAGGTAATTAGAAGCATGATGAAAGGGCTGCATGGGAAAAGGAATTTAAACCCTCGTTGAACTGTTACATCAAAAAGTGAATAAGAAAAAGAGTAAATTAAAAGTAGGGCTTATAGCTGGTGGGCAAAAGATAAAGCCAATTATTCTCAAAAAAAGGAGCACCAGCTTGTTTGTCTGGAGCTGCTTTCCATCCATGTAACGAGGTTCCTGAGAAAGGTTCTTGGGCCTACAGGAGGAGTGGAGAGGGAATTTGGGGTTGTTTAGACTGAATAAAAGGTGACTCAGGGGGAACCTTCTGGCTCTGCACAACTCCCTGACAGGAGGTGGCAGCTGGGGGGGGCTCGGGCTCTGCTCCCAGGGAACAGGGACAGGATGAGAGGGAACGGCCTCAAGCTGTGCCAGGGGAGGCTCAGGTTGGACATCAGGAGGAATTTCTTCCTGGAAAGGGTGGTCAGGCCTTGGAAGGGGCTGCCTGGGGAGGTGCTGGGGTCCCCATCCCTGGAGGTGTTCAAGGAAGGGCTGGAGGTGGCACTCAGTGCTCTGGGCTGGTGACAAGGTGGGCATTGGGCACAGGTTGGACTCGATGGTCTGGGAAGGTTTTTCCAACCTTAATTATTCTGGGATTCTGTAGACACGGGCCTGGAGTGCCAAGACAAGGGGGAATGGCTTCAAACTGCCAGCAGGTAGGTTTAGATGGGATACTGAGAAGAAATTCTTGGCTATGAGGGTGGTGAGGCCCTGGCACAGGGTGCCCAGAGAAGCTGTGGCTGCCCCTGGATCCCTGGACGGGTCCACGGCCAGGTTGGACAGGGCTTGGAGCAACCTGGGATAGTGGAAGTTGTGTTGGAATGAGATGGGCTTTAATGATCCTTCCATCCCAAACCATTCGATAATTCTCTGAATGTCGAAGTAGAAAACTCACTGCCAATTTCCCTTCTTGATCCCAACTTACTGGTGTTATTCTGCCAGAAGGGAAACACCATCAGCCTTTCCCAGGACCCCTTCCCAGGTGGGTTAAGAGCACAGTTTCCCAAAACAAGAACATGATATAAAGCTAAACAACTTTGAGGCTGGTTGACAAAGCTGGAGACTGAATCACCAAGTGGATATTTTGAAATGGATGGGAGGAGCAAGGAAATGAGCCTGAGGTCTGTTTTTTGTACCAGGAATGACTATTTTCTTCTCCAGGGAAATATTTCCATGAGCACACACAGTGCATTAAAAACCAAAAGATGAGCCCTTTGGAATTCAAAGGACCTGTATCCTGAAAACCTCCCTCAGTGAGGAAAGCATGGAAAAGGCCACAGTGTGAGGGAGACACACAAATTGTCACAGCCAGGAGAAAGGATCTCTGTGTCTAGACCTCACCCTGGAGCTGTGGTGGCACTGGGACATCACCTCTGCCACAGGACTTCTTGTGGTTGTGGTGATGTAGGATTGATTTGGAACAGGTGTGTTTGATTAGTGCTGCCCTAGAAGCAGCCACTAGACACGAGCTGTCGGTCTCCTCGGGTTCCTCAGTGGTTAATTAATAATCAGATCCACTTTTATCCCTCCACCATAACAGAGCCTGACAGCGAAAGGCATTTCAGACTATTGATTTAATGAGGGGACATAGCTTTTCCTTAATGACCCCAAATGGGCAGATTATTTAAATCAAGAGCTCTAATAAAAGTCCCCTCGTTGTAACAACGGCACCAACAAATGTTGCCCTGGTAATCAACTCATGGGTAACACAGCAATAAAGCAGCTTAATTGTGCCCTGAGTATTGCCATCCATCTCCAGGCCAGAGAGCACCTTTATGACAGACTAATCTGCACTCCAGATCATCCGGCCAAGGAGCTCGCAGGGTAATTCCTCTGTCAAGCATCTCATTTGGTTGGAGATGGAGTAGCTCATTTGGGAGCCTGAGAAGCTCTGCTGAGCTCTAGCAATTTCCACCAGAAAACTTCCAGGACAGACTAAGCACAGTCCAGGTGAGGCTTTGCTTCCTCCTCACACATGCCTGTGCAGAGGAAAGCTCTTCCCACTTCCATTCCTGAGCACGTGGATGGGAACCAGGCTTTAATCCCATAGAAATAATGTCTATGCCCACGGCAGGAACTAATATTCCTATAAGGGATTTTTTAAAGCAGGATAAAGCTCTTTGTCAATAAGATTATGCTGTAGCATAGAGGCTGCTTCAGTAAAAAAATATATATTTATTTCCCTCCTAGAATCCCAGACTGGTTTGGGTTGGGAGGGATCTTAAAGCTCATCTTATTCCAACCCCTGCCCATGGGACACCTTCCACTAGAGCGGAGATGGCAACTTCTGTAAAGAAGGAAAGGACTGGGCACTCTTAGTTTTTTTAATTCCTTATATTTTCCTTTCTTAGCCCATTCTGTCTTGTCTTGTGTTGTAAGAGAAGTTAAAAGCAGGGATTTAAAACCTTTATTCCAGTTTCTACTGGCACTTTGATTCTTTCCCACTAATCCCATATTTTTAGTGGCATTTAGCACCATAGTGGAGTACAGCAACTTTACTGTAATTAAAAACCAATTTAGGAGTCTGACTTGTGTGGTTTAGTTTGGTTTCTTTTAATATATTTTAATTTCTGACCTCCCTCTCTACATATTCCTTCTCTTCTGGGGTGAGTCTACCTCTGCTCCAGGCTTTTGAGCACTAACATCAGGCAGTGTTTTTTGTGTATTTTCCGAGGAATACCAACTTTTCTAACCTGTTCTCCATAACACATTCCTCATCACTGACCCGAAGCATCACCTACCCAGCAAGAGCTCTTTCCAAATTCTCTGCATAGACTTCCTTGCTGTGACAGTGTGAGAAACCAACAGGCTCCACACTTTACTGAGGTCATCAAACAACCATTAAATCTCAGATACTTGAGCTGCTGCTGACTTCTGATGGGTTTGAACCGGTGGCCTTGGGGCAGAGCTCACTGTCAAGCTCTCTGAGCTATCTCCTGTTTTGTTTTTCTTTGTTTTCTACTTGTTTTCCTTCTTCAGTGACAACTCATGAATAAAAGCAGAGATAGGGAAAAAAGTGCAAAAGGATATGCCTGGAACTACAGAAAAACAGGAGGTAATTTAAGGGTTTTTTTCTTCCCAGAAGTCAGAAGAAATGATGAGAAACCAAATGCTCTGAGCAATCCAGCTTTTAAATGATTGATACTTTCTCCAGCACCCTCCTGAAGAGACAGTGGTAGAAGGTGATTTAAGATAACTTTGTTCTTCTCATGGGAAATCAAAATTTTTCATAAAAATTCTCCCCCACCTCCTTTGGTGTTCTGCTGCAAACAAACATCCAGCTGGCACAAGTCTGCATTTGGAGCGAAATTAGCAGAATTGGGTGGTAAAAATGAGTTGGAAATATTATTTAATTATTGTTATTATTATTATTGTAATATCGTCACTATCATAATTATCATTGTTAATGCTCTTAATTATTTTATTTATTCCTTTACTCTAGGGCTATAAATACTACACTACTGATTATGACACTGCATGTAATTCTGGGACAGAATTTCATGTTGGCATCGTGTTGGTCTGAATGTCATTATTTATCAGGGATTTCCTTGGCACACGGAGGGGTGGCTGCAGGGAGAGCTCCAGGCTCTTCAGCCAGCCCTTGGCCAACAACTCTGCCTCCCCAGAAGAGCCTGGAGCTCCTGACCAGTTGTCCTTTCTTGTGCTGGAGCTGGGGAATTCAGCATTCCGGGGGTGCTTTCCAGTTTCCAGAAGGTGAAACAAAAAGCCCAAACAAAACAAAACAAACCCAAACAAACAAAAAAACCACAGCAAACCCTAAACCAACCAAAAAAAAACCCCTCTCTTTTCAGACTGAACGAGTTATACCCAATTCCCTCCAACAGAAGCTGATTCCTGAGGAAACCTGAGAAGCTGCCCACCAGGACACAGAGATGAGGGAACAGGATAAATTTCTCATTTATGCTTCCTCTTCATCCTCCCACTGTCCCCACCATTAACAGCCCAAGCTGTAGCCACCCATGATTTTGCATTTCTTTCCATCTCCACAGGGTTTCCGGATGAGATCCTGGCACCACTGACCCTGGGGGCTCTGGGATGTTGCAAACCACCCTCTATCTTCCTCAGCATAGACACCAAAGGTTGTGTCGGGAGCTGCTTTGGCTGGACCACTTCCTAGGATAGATTTATTCATTACTATCAGCCAAAACCTCACTGTATTCATTGAAAACCTCGGTTTGTGTAGCCGTCAAACCTAAGAGCTGGAGTTCTTTGACACTTCCACAATTTTTTCTGTTTCTGGTGCAATAAAGTCAGATCTCAGCAGCCTGCCTGATTTCTGTTGAAATTTAGATCTACTGGCAAAGGACACATTCACCTCTTGTCTCCTAAACTTCCCCTCCGTGACTTATAGGATGTTAATTTTTAACTACCCTGCTGAGCAGCACCATTCATAATAAATATGATATGGAATAAATGCATTACAATTTATTTTTACTGGCATGTTAAATTACGCTTTTATAGCTCCGGTTGCTCCTGTGCCATGAAGGAAAACTAAATTTCCAATGAAGGTACTTAAGGGTGCAACATTTTCTCTACATGGCAGATGTTTCCTCTTGCCCAGATACTCCTTTGTTTAATTACAGTTGCAATGATTTTTAAATATAGGTTTGAGTCACTTTGCAGCTACTTCACTGCTTCTGCTGCAAGAGGGGCTTTCCAAGAGTTAAATTCAGCTCCAGTATATTCCAAAGTTTACAACATTTAAAGGAAAGTGTCATTCCAGGAAGTAAGATACACGTTTTCCTGTTCAATATTTTTGTTTTCTTTGACACAACTGGTACAGAATTCTATTCCAGGCCACGCTCAGGTGAGCTGGGTCATAACTCTGTTTATATTCAGCTGATCCTGCTCTCTTCTCATTAGACTGAGATGTTATGACAAGTTATTGTAAATCTGTGTTTGCTCATCTTGAAAAGGAGAAATGAGAGTCTGAGAGTTCTGTTAAGTAATTTGAAATCACTCAACCAGTTTTGTGCTTGACTGGAAAGAACCAACACTTCCCACTTCAACACGTGTCGTGCACTGATTTATTTTAAAGGTGCTGGTATTGGTAGAGAAGGTTGGTTTTGAAAGGGGAAAGACTCTGAACACTTCTGGGGGTGCCCACAGGGAAGACATTTGGGAAGGAATGTTCTTTACAACACAAGTAAGAGGGGTTTTTACCCAAAATTGTGATCACAGTCTGAAGCCCAAGAGCAAAGAGATCCCAGCACGGTGCTGGGTGAAAGATCCCACTTCCTACTCAAAGGTAAACTGCAACCAAACAAACAGCAGGGCACAGACCACAAAATGCAGAATTTCTGCAAGTCTTGGGAAAGTCAGTGACAGTGAGAGACCTTTGTGAGTGAGAGGCACTGTGTGACCCCAGCCCCTATCAGCTCCCAGAAATGCAGCCACGGAGAGGTTGTGCAGCCCAAGTTATAGAACAGCTTCGTTAGGTGCTTGTACTGTCTGTGTTTCAACATATAAACCAGCTTCTCAAATGATTTAAGTTAATTCAGCCTGTTTGGTCACCATAGGAACTGCTGCATCCTGGGAGGCTTTTACAGGAGGGTTGCACTGCTCAGGGAAGCTGCTGAGTTCTTGGAAATACAACTTTCAGCAATCTTAAAATTCTGGTGCCACACAAATGATAAACGAAATGTAAACCTTGGTGGCTCATTGCTATAAACTGCCCAGAACCCGCTGCATTGATAAACTCCAGGGATCCCTGTCTGCTCAGTCCACTGACGAATATGTTGATATTTTAAAGTTGTTCCTGCCCTTTACAAGCTGCCTTTAGGTTGGGAATTGTGCAGAGGGGCAGAATCGGGGCTGCGTTTGTGTTCAGTGGATAATGTCCAGGTCAGCCCCATCCAGTCCCAATGCCTTATCTCAGCCCCACACACTCGTGAGCCACTGAGGCTTCTTTGCACGGATAAATCAATTTTTCCAGGACGTCCCCTGAGCTGAGGAAGGCACCACACAAACATCACTTTCACAGGAGGTATCTTTATGTCTCTCTGCAGTTTAATCTGAAGCATGACAGAATGTGCCAGCCTAAGGACACCTTGTCCAGCCTACGGAGCCCTCGCAAGGAAGGAATTCTCTGCTGATCAGTGGTTGTTAAAGCAGGGGGTTGACACAGATTTGTCACTTTGAGAGATGTGAGTGTGCCTGTGTGTGTTCTTTCATTACTGGTCACCCTTTCTAAATCATGTTAGAGAGGGAAAACCAGGCCTTTCTGCCAGGATGTGATGAAGTGTCAGGTAAGGAGTTTGCAAAAAGGAATTCTGAGAGTGAGTGCACCTCCATTGCTTCCTGGAGCAGGGAGTTATCCAATGCAGCAGCAGGACATCTGGCCTGATGTGTCTGGATTCAGGATCTAGGAGCAATTTTCCTCCAAATGGCAGAACAGTGGCATCCATTTCATTACACACAACCATTTTCCGTCTGTTTTTTTTTTTCTTTCATAGCTAAGAAAATTCCAAAGCTTTTGCCTTCCCTTTTAATCTCTTTTTTCCTTTTCATTTTCCTTTTTTCTATTTCCTTTTCCTTTTCCTTTCCCCTTCCTCTTTCTTTTTCTTTCTCTATCCCTTTCTCTTTTTATTTTCTCTCTTTTTTCTCCTTATGTTTGACATAGGTTTATTTTTATCACCTATGGTCAAAAAGGAAAGATCTCTTGATAGTCTTCCGAAAATATTAACCATTTTTTAGGCTTTGCTGTGTGTATCCAAGACCTATTTTCTTCACACTGGAATTCATAGAATCCCAGAATCCTGAATGGTTTGGGTTGGAGGGACCTTAAAGCCCCTCCAGTGCCACCCCCTGCCATGGGCAGGGACACCTTCCACTAGCCCAGGTTGCTCCAAGCCCCATCCAACCTGGCCTTGGACACTTCCAGGGATCCAGGGGCAGCCACAGCTTCTCTGGGCACCCTGTGCCAGGGCCTCCCCACTCTCACAGGGAAAAATTCCTTCCTAATTTCTTCCTAATCCCATAGCTAATTGGTATAGGATTTTTCATTTGAATTCTTTTCCTCTGAAATGTTGGCATCTTGGATGTTTGATGTTAACCATCTGCTTTCATTAGGGCTGCATTGTCTGGTCTTTCAAAAAAATCAGTGTTTAAGCAGAGAATCAGCAGAACTTTGCAGGAATAGCTGAGACCCAAACCAAGAGCTGTCTCAGCTGTGGGTGTAGGGAGGTTACCCACAGCCTACTCAGAGTATGTGCAAACAGATATAATCATGAGGTAAGAGAAGTCAAATTAGGAGAATTTGCTATGACAAGCCTTTCCTGCTTCACAAATATACTGAATAAAATGCGTCATCTTTATTTTAATTGTGCATGTGCCTGAAACTGTGGGGCAGCCACGTGCAAGACAAGCCGAACATTTTAATTTTAACCCAATGTGCCATTTCTTCGTGGAGAGTTTGAAAGTTGAGCTGCAATTCAGTTCAGAAAGAATTGTTACGTTCAGCTGTCTCTGGTTACTGCAGGTTTGGGCTGCCCCTTGTGAGTGTGGTCAGAAGATCAAGGCTGTTTTTCAGGGCAGAGTTAGATAGCTGATATCCAAAATAATTGCAGCCGTCCAACACTGAGCTTTTCACACTGAGGCTGTCATTTCCTACCTTAGTTTGGGAATTTTTGCTGTGTGTTTTATGAGGTTTAGCAGAGCCACATAAGCCCAGTGCTTCCTTCCATCTCCAAATGCTGGCAAGGTTCAGTCACTGCTTGGCTTTGTGCACACCCATTTATTGTGGAAAAAACCATTTTCCAAGAGCTGCCACATCAAGACTTAAATCACTTGGTGGGGATTTCAGGATGAAATAATTATAATGTTCTTTGAAGACAACAATTGTACTATCCTCTTGTCCTGGTGAAACCTGAGGCGACGAAAGTCACTGCAGGGAAGTGGCAGGATGGGCTGGTGGCAGGGACAGGACTGTTTAGCTTCCACCCAAGAGGTCTTTCCCAACCTTGATGACTCTGTGATAAGAAAGATGATCTGTTTCCCATGTTTTTCAGTGTCATTGCCACTTACTGAGCCTCTGGGCTCACCACTGCAGCATCCTGCCCAATGGCCCTCTCTTTTTGCTCTCTCTTGGAGGTTAAAAGAGCCAAGGGAACAGCAATTCCATCCCTGAGTCACCAGGAATCCATGATAAAACCTGCTTTGGTGGTTTCCGGGGTGGGAATGGAGGTTGGGATGTCTCTGCCAGTTTTGACATTCCAGAGTTGCTGCACCAGGTGAGAACTAAATAAAGGGTTTGTTCAGCAGTTTTTACTCAGTTGGAATCTCCCAACCAGTGCATCATGTGCTCAACAGAGGGCTAATACCTTCTAATAAGATGCTTTTTCATTCTGCTGGATTAAGAGCAGTCAGTCAGAGAAAACTATTGAATTTTATTTGGCTACAATAAGCCCGAAAGGCAACACTTCAATATCTCTGATCCTCCATGGGCCCCTTTCTCATTTACAGTAAGTCCTAACATATTGCTGGAACTGACCTAACTGCACACAGATATTTTAGGGGGTCTTTGGGGATTCTTCACCGAGGAAAATTAAAATTCCTGAGGATGGGGAATGGAGAGAAGCCTTGCACTGTTTATAGATGGGTGAGGAAAATAAGAAAACAGATGTTTTTTGACCTCTCCAGTCTGGGTCTCCATGGTCATTACATTTTTGTAGCTGTAGCTGCATTATAGAAAACAGCCTTACCTAAAAATGATACCAACAAAAGAGGATCTCTCCCCTGAGTCCTGTAGTTCCTGCATTCACTAAGTGCTCGTAAATGTTATTAAATGCATTTTGTGTATTCTCTAGGAGAATGTAGCAATATAAGCAGAAAAAATTATGTTGCCAAAAAAAGAGAAAAACTACAAGCAGACATCAAAAAGGACGTGATTTAGAGGAAAAAGGAGTGAGATTGGAGCTGCTGGATTGGCAAATAAACAAACAGGAAGGAAAGGGAAACACAACTCTGGAAGCAGTCAGTGCCCAGCAGGAACTACAAGGAGTGAAGCTCTGCCAACTCCAGCCACACTTTCTTTACAATATCCACAGTGATTATAGGGAGGGAAGAAACTTACAGATTAGCACATCTTAAACAAAAAAAAAAATTATAAATTAATAATAAAAACTCATGTGACGATGAGCATGTAGAAATGAGATCTCAGTATCAGTTAAAACAATGAACTGATTTACAATCAAACTGATTGAGTTTATTTCCTCTTGATTATACAATATATATCACTTTTAACAAAACCGCGCAGGGAATAATCAAATTGCACTTTTGAAGGGCTAGCACAGCAATTCACCTGCTTTTAAAATTTCAGTGTAGGTAACTGGACAGAACTTTGCACACTGCCAGAGCCATTGACGTGCCCCATTTGCCACATGTGTTCCACGTGAGGAGCCCTGTGCCCCTGCCAGGGTTACCCAGCGGGTCTGACCGGCTTGAGGGAAAGACACTGGAATTAATGTCTGGGATTACTTATTCCCTTGTGTTATAATGAGATTGGTGATTTTCTCTGCTGCTTACAATGGGATCAGCAGTTGCCTCTTCAGATCAAGCTGCCTCTTCATCCTGGGAGTGCCCAAGGCCAGGCTGGATGGGGCTTAGAGCAACCTGGGCTAGTGGGAGGTGTCCCTGCCCAGGGCAGGGGGTGGCAATGGATGGGCTTTAAGGTCCCTTCCAACCTAAACCATTCCAGGTTTCTATGAAAGGAGTCCCTTTGGCGTGGCTGTTGTTCTGAATAACATCCCAACTTTTATATGGCTGATGAACTTTCCCATCAAAATTGGAAGCAGCAATAATCTGGGGGTATTAGGGAGGAAGGGAGGGGTTGTTTTTGTTCTTTGGTTGGTTGTTCCCCTCTTAAAGGGAGAAAACAAAGGTACTTTTCTATTTCATATTACGAATATTTTTACATGTGAGGCCACATATTAAAAAAATAAATGTTATATTCAGTATGAAGCAAGGGTACCTTGTCACTTGTCACCTCTTGTGAGAGGTCAGGCAGTGCAGCTGCAGGGCTGCACACGTACCTCAGGGAGCTTTCCATCAGCTCCTTGGCATGTCCTGGTGGGAGTCTCAACCTGCAGCCCAGATCCAGTGTGGCCTGATTTATCCAGCCAGGGAAAACGTGCCAGAGGTCTGCCCTGGAGGTTGTCACCATACAGAAAGCAAGTGAGCAGGGAGGTATTTTTGTGACATGGTTTAATGACATGGTGGGACTCGGTCAGGGGTTGGGCTTGCTGGTCTTGGAAGTTGTTTCCAACCTTAATGATTCTGTGATAAGTGACTGGGGAAGGGAAGGG